>CM062294.1:579061878-579229537 GCA_031216915.1 Pictodentalium vernedei
AAAGTGTGTAATGTAGTTTGAAATTTAATTGCAGATCAGCTGGCAGAAATATTTCCCTTTCTATGATGATATTGCAACTTTGGTAGAAGGTTTATCCGACAGTGCTGTCAGTGGAATATAACTTTTTATCCCATAAATGGCTGTTTATTTTAACAATAAAAGCCTTGGATAATTTTTTGGGCTTTTATTCACCTGGTAGGGTGATAAATGTTTCCCGTAGGTTTAACACTGAAAGAATTTATTCCTATAGTAGAGACAGACTTGTTGACCTCTGACCTCTACCGCCTTCATGTAGCATAATTAACAGTTCAGTTGTTGTTTTCTTTAAACCTTTTTTTGAAATTATTTCATAATGCCAGTAGAAAACGCTAAACATTGTTCATTTAATAAAGTATTTTTGCAAGTTCAGCTAAAGTTTGTAGGGGAATTATTTTTAGACAGAAACGTATCACTGCGGTTGTTTATTTTTTGGCAATTTTGCTTGTCAATTGAATTGGACCAATGTACTCCTCACTTCTCGCTGTGTTTAGTAGCGAGTAACAGCACGATTTCGCCATGACTGCCTTTAAAAGATTTATGGGATAAACAAAATAAAGGTACCGTATTTACCCTATGTATTGGGACAGCTAAAAATAATTATTTTCACAGGTGTCCCAATTCTTAGAAAATGGGAAAAGAACACAGCCTGGTCTTGATTTGATGCTGAATAAAGTTGTGTGTGATTCATTTTCCATCACTATATACAAAAATCGCAGTCCAATTTATTTTATATTTTCATTTTTTGCTTCCAAAACATAGCTTATGATCCCTCATTGGAACGAGCGCATAAGTTCCAAAAGTTGCCCAGAAATGACTACTAAGATACACTGTACATAGGTCCCAGAATACAACTTGCAAGTATACCTGAGACTGCATGTTGTGCCACTGGGTTTTTAACCTTTTACCCAATGAATCGACCACATCCGCCCACGTAATATGCAAATTCAGCAGCTGAAACTACAGATGGTCTGTCGCCCGGTATACCCCCACTGTGGCATACTGCTGGGGCTGCACGGTATATCGATAAACCGATATATACCGGTATTCAAACCAATATCGATTGAATACCGGTGCAATTACAAAAATATTGGTTTATCGTCATTATTTATTTACCTACAATTTAATTTTCAAGACGTCTTGAATTTTTTAACTGTAGCCCCGAATGAATAATATTAGCCCTTTATCCAACGAATCGTCTGTTTGTGCCCTCGTAATATACAAATTCAGCAGTTGAAAAAAAAAAATTTCCCAAATTTCAACAAAACTATATCATGTGACCCCTCATTGGAACGAGCTCATCGAGCTCGTTCCAATGAGGTGTCACATGATATAGTTTTGTTGAAATCTTTGGGGAAATTCTGATAAACTAATTTTGAAAATAATACATTTTGATATCGTCTGCGTTGGGTAAAGATTTTTCAAACCGCATTATCAAGGCATGCTAATTCGTTCCGACTGTGATGCCTCGAGTCTCGATTGCAGTATTTGTGTTCATATATCTGAACAGTTTTTGATATACCGGTATAGCGCGGTATTTTTTTTGAATACCGATACCAGTGTTCAGTTTTGAATACCGTGCAGCCCTACATACTGCCTAGTGTGGGTGACTGAAAAGGGGCATAAGTAAAAAAAAAAATCCAATATGGCCACCAGTTGGCCATCTTGAACCAAGCGGGAAAAAAATTATGTCACGCACTTCCCCTCATCATGTTGATCATTTTTGTGAAGTTTCATGAAAATGTGGCTAAATCTGTGGAAATAGTTCACTCCAGAAGTTTACACGTGCAAAGGGCAAACGACAGACCGACAAGTTGACTCCAATATACATATACCCTGTAAACTTCGTTTTGTGGGGGTATAAAAATACTATTTTTCAAAAAAGTTCAACAAAACCATATCATGTGAGCCCTCTTTGGAATGACCTCATCAAGCTCATTCCAATGAGGGGGTCACATGATATGGTTTTAGGGAAATTTTTCGAAAAATGAAAAAAAATATTTAAAAGCAGGCCTTCCCAAATTTAGATTTAAGGTAACCCATTTAACGGGTTACCTTAATTTTTTTTAGGTAACCCATTTCATATAAGGTAACCCTTTTCATCGACATACTAATAATGCCAACCAAATAAAGATTAACTACATAATTTTACGATAAATGTAACATGAAGGAAGCCTAGGTTATCAGATAAGAAGATACACTTCAACATATATGACAAATTGGACAGTTTCGTATTTAAACCTCAAAACTAAAATCATTTTGAATTTGGCCACTTTTTGAATGTCTTCACACCCACAGACTCGGTCATTTGTTTCACTTTTAATTTACTTAACATGGTTTGTATGTAAGTATTTTATGCACAAAAAATTGCGTGTTTTACACTTTTACTGTCATTCATTCAATAGAATGCTGAACCGCAGAGCGCTACTCTCACTATTTCGAAAGTACACATGTAATATTATTTGTTCCGGTTAATTTACATAATATTCATGCTATTTTTGTTTCACTTTTGCGATAACATATATAAAAATAGTAAAATATTTAAAGTGTTTTTCGCAAGAGAAACTATACTTATATTCTTTTATTTAGAAAATGGTAAAACATTAGTTTGACATTGGAAATTTATTGTGAAAATGAAAGGTCAACATCGAGCATGGTGTTGAAGACGATTGCGCACGATCGCTGCGCAGTTATTTTTAACATCCGCAAAGCAAACACAGAATCACTGGTCTATAAATAAATTTAGCTTGGTGCATCGAATCAACTATCACAGAATGAATTCGGAATTTCCGATGACGAAATAAAATCGCAATGATCTGAGCATGATTTTTCGGGAACACTTTTCTTTGTTTGGTTTACATGTTTTAATTTGGGCGAATGGAAAAATGGCTGACCTTAAAAAAATTTAGGTAGCCTTTGGGCGAATGAAACGACCGTTCGCCCAATTCGGGAATGCCTGCTACAGAAGCCCAAATTTTAACTTTGTTCAATATGGGGGATAATTTTAAGAAATCTTCTTCTTCAGTTCCACCAGTCAGAATGCTTTCATATTTGGTATGCAACATCTGTGGGGGGAGGGGGGGTGGGGGGGGGGGGGGGGGGTCAGATTCAAATTTGTTCAAATCAGATTCCTAGGTATATATTTCAGCTTGCTATGGTAGCACAAATTTCTACTTAGTGCGATATGAGGAAATTTCTTTAAAAATCTTCTTCAGATCCACCAGTTGGAATGCTTTCATATTTGGTATACAACATCTCTAGGGGGGTCAGATTCAAGTTTGTTCAGTTCGAGTGCCTGGGTTAATATTTGGGCTCCATATGGGAACCTGAAATTTAACTTAGTACAATATGAGGGAATGTCTTTAAAAAATCTTCTTCTTGAAGAATGCTTTCATATTTGGTATACAACATCTCTAGGGGGGTCAGATTCAAGTTTGTTCAAATTGCATCCATTTGGGCTCGCTATGGTAGCCCAAATGTTAACTTAGTGCAATATGAAGAAATTTCTTTAAAAATTTCTCTTCAGATCCAACAGTCAGAATGCATTCATATTTGGTACGCAACATCTCTAGGGAATTCAGATTCAACTGTGTTCAAATCGAGAGTCTGGGTTAATATTTGGGCTCCCTATGGGAGCCGGAATTGGCCATTTTGCTGAAGAATTAAAAAATTTTGTATTCAGTACCCCCAAGAGGTGTGTAAAGAAGATTAATCCACATAGGTTGTATCAAGGGGCTTCATAGGGTAGCTCTACATTATGATCAACTGAAGAAAAGGCATGATGCCCAGATTATTTTTTATAACTCCTGAGGGACTTGAGGATTGACAGTGTAGCCTATGGATATGGATTGCTTAATATAGACTCATTCTTGGACTCTGTTTATATTGTGTTCTGTTCAAGATGAGTGCTTCAGGCCCCGTGGGGCCTCTTCTTTTTTATTTCTTTTCTGGCAGGTGAAATTCTACAGTATTGTGGGTCAGAAAATGGACAGAGAATTTTAACCAGATCATAGACCGGTCGAAATTGAGGTTCTCTATCCACTTCTGTTATCACACTACTGTATAGGGTAAATTGTTATTATACAAAACTGGTTGTCAAAATTGATGTTTGTATAACATAAAGACAATATGCATACTAAATAATAGTTTATTACTGGGAAACATTGGACAATTTACATACAGAACAGTATAATACTGAATGTTGCAAGCCTAGGAAGTTCCATCAATTATTATGTGCAGCAGTTGATTATGGTTTGTTTGCCAACATGTAGGAAATGTGATTAACACTTTATCTTACCAAATTATTGTGTTTGCCTTGTGGAATATAATTCAGTAGTGCTTGTGAATTGTCAGTTTTCTTCTTTTTTGAATGTTTGATGAGGAAGGGGGTGGGGGGGGGGGGGGGGGCAGATTTATTTAATTTTGCATTTAGGCCCCACAAAGTAGATCTTCAGTTTCCTAGGCCATTTTTGTAAAATTGCATGTGGGCAGGATTTTTTTTTAATTTTATTTTTGAAATTATTTCTTTTGCCATCAAAAGTTCATGTTCTTAGTTTGTTTTATGTTTTAGGCCTCATTATCTGCAGAATAGCATGGGTGGTGGTGAATTTTGCCACTTGTGGGCAATAAGGCTTTGCAAAGCATTGCAAAACCCTTGTTGCACTCAAGGGACAAATTATCAGTTTTATTAACTTTGTTAAAATATTAGGCAAAAACCATTTAATTTTCATTTTTAGCTCAACTTTGGCGAAGCCAAATTTGAGCTTATGCCATGGCCCGTCGTCCGTCTGTCCGTCTGGCTGTCTGTCCGTCAACAATTGGATACAGCTCGGGCTAGAGGTTGTATTTATGAACCGATCTTTACAAAACTTCTTGGTTACCTTTGTTATGACTGTGGGACGAGAACAAGTGTTTTTGGGTGCGGTTCCGAAATTCAAGATGGCTGCCAGCTGCCATTTTGTACCGACGATGCAGAAATCTGTTTTTTGTACAGAACTTCCATATGAAAGCTCTGATTTGAATAATTTTGTGTATGAATGTTTAGTACCATGGGATACATCGCATATAATACGGGTTTTTTTCTCGTGCGTAAATTATGCAAATTAGACTAACTTTGATGTTTTTTGGTGTTACTTTCAGCACTGTAAGTGCAAATGCCAATACGGCTCGGGCTAGAGGCCGTATTTATGAACCGATCTTTACGAAACTTCTTGGGTACCTTTGTTATAACCGTGGGACGAGAACGAGTGTTTTGGGGTCCGGTCCGAAATTCAAGATGGCCGATGGCAGCCATTTTGTACGAAATTTGGTGCAATCAGATTTTTGCACAGAACTTCCTTATGAAAGCGCTGATTTGAATAATTTTGTGTGTGAATGTTTAGTACCATGGGATACATCACATATAATACAGGTTTTTTTCTCGTGCAGAAATTATGCAAATTAGATGAACTTTGATTTTTTCAGTGCTGCTTACACACAGTAAGTACACATGTCAATACGGCTCGGGCTAGAGTCTGTATTTATGAACCGATCTTCACGAAACGTCTTGGGTACCTTTGTTATCACCTTGGGACGAGAACGAGTGTTTCTGGGTGCGGTCCAAAATTCAAGATGGCTGCCAGTGGCCATTTTGTATCGAAATTAGGTCTAATCAGTTTTTTGTACACAACTTCTATACGGCTCAGGCTAGATGCCGTATTTATGAACCGATCATTACGAAACTTCTTGGGTACCTTTGTTATTACCGTGGGGTGAGAATGAGTGTTTTTGGGTGTGGTCCAAAATTCAAGATGGCCACCAGCAGCCATTTTGTACCAAAATTAGTGCAATCAGTCTTTTGTACAGAACTTCTGTAGGAAAGTTCTGATTTTAATAAATTTTTGTATGAATGTTTAGTAACATGGAATACATCACATATAGTACGGGTTTTTTTCTCGTGCAGAAATTATGCAAATTAGATGAACTTTGATTTATTCAGTGCTACTTATACTCTGTAAGTGCACATGTCAATACGGCTCGGGCTAGAGGCTGTATTTATGAACCGATCTTCACAAAACTTCTTGGGTACCTTTGTTATCACCTTGAGACGAGAACGAGTGTTTCTGGGCGTGGACCAAAATTCAAGTGGCCATTTTGTACTGAAATTAGGTCCAATCAGTTTTTTGTCACAACTTCTACACAGCTCATATTTGTGAACTGATCTTCACGAAACTTCTTGGGTACCTTTGTTTTCACCTTGGGACAGGAATGAGTGTGTTTTGGGGTGCCTTTGTTATCACTGTGCTATGAGAACAAATATTTTGGGGTTCAGTCAGACCCACTCTGGGACTCAAAGATTTTTTCTAGTTTAGCATCTGACTGTCACCCACCTTTACAATACTTTACCTATACATTTGTTACAGGCAACGCTCAGTATTTATGTACAGACCGTTACAATACTTTATATGTACCTTTGTTATCAGGTCATTACCTAGATGTTTGTCATTGCTGTGTCACATACTATACATGTACATGTCTTTGTCTTGACAAGTTGAGCTACAGTGTCATTGACACTTTCATTTAAAATTTGCATTGGTTATAAAATGAGGGCATGTAGCAGCCAAAAGGACCATGTGGGAGGACGTGTATTACAGTGTAATAATAATGATATTGGTAACAGAAAGAAATGTGAGAATCAACAACTGTAACTTGAATTTAACAACTCCCAAATTTTGATTCTCACAAATGTTTTAAAAGATTTTTGTGCTCCCTACCATGAAATGGTCATGAGCGTATTGTGTTAATGTTGTATAACCTTTATTCTGTCATTCCATCTTTCAAAAATAACAGTTTTCCTTACTTGTTTTCACCATACATTAAGTTAATTGGCTGATTCTTGGTATGTAGCTTTGTCATGGGTATCTACAAATAAGTTCGAGTTTGGACCAATTTTTTTTTTGCAGAGTTATTGAAAATTACTTTTAACTTAGTTTATGAATTGAAAATTCAAGAGAATCAGTTTTCTGAAATGTTTTCACTTTATGTTCAGATAATTGGCTGATTTCTGGTCTGTGGCTTTGCCTTTGGTACCTACAAATGGAGTTTTGAGTTTGTTTCCGGACGGGTGAGTTTTCACCGAGTTATTCACCTTGTACTTTGTTTATAAAAAACTCAGTGAATCACTGATTTCTGGTATCTCTTTGTCATCAGTGCCTACAAAGGGAGTTCAAGTCTTGTCATGGTTAGATTATTAGTCGCGGAGTTATTGACCTTGAACTTAGTTTATTATATGAAAACTCTGATAATCAGTTTTCCAGACTTTTTTGCTTTACATTCAGATAATTGGCTGATTTCTGGTATGTGGCTTCATTATGGATACTTACAGGTGTGCAGATTATTGGCTGATTTCTGGTATGTGGCTTCATTATGGATATTTACAGGTGTGCAGATTATTGGCTGATTTCTGGTATGTGGCTTCATTATGGATACTTACAGGTGTGCAGATTATTGGCTGATTTCTGGTATGTGGCTTCATTATGGATACTTACAGGTGTGCAGATTATTGGCTGATTTCTGGTATGTGGCTTCATTATGGATATTTACAGGTGTGCAGATTATTGGCTGATTTCTGGTATGTGGCTTCATTATGGATACTTACAGGTGTGCAGATTATTGGCTGATTTCTGGTATGTGGCTTCATTATGGATACTTACAGGTGTGCAGATTATTGGCTGATTTCTGGTATGTGGCTTCATTATGGATACTTACAGGTGTGCAGATTATTGGCTGATTTCTGGTATGTGGCTTCATTATGGATACTTACAGGTGTGCAGATTATTGGTTGATTTCTGGTATGTGGCTTCATTATGGATATTTACAGGTGTGCAGATTATTGGCTGATTTCTGGTATGTGGCTTCATTATGGATACTTACAGGTGTGCAGATTATTGGCTGATTTCTGGTATGTGGCTTCATTATGGATACTTACAGGTGTGCAGATTATTGGTTGATTTCTGGTATGCCGCTTTGTCATGGGTTCAAGCCAGAAAATAAGCAGACTGTCATCTACAAAATGAGGTTCCCAGAGGGTGAATTTGGTAATGCTACCCTGCACAGCAGGGTAGCAACACTAAATTTACCCTCTGTGAACCTAAATCTGAATCAGGGTCTTAAATCTGAAGAGAAAGAGGTACCCAGAGGATAAATTGGCCCATCGTATGGGATAGCATCTGGGAACCTCATTCTGTAAATGACAGATTGCTTATTTTCTGGCTTGCATGGGTATCTACAGGCATGTAAAGCCACCACTTAATCATGCTGCATCATGGGGGCATACAGTGTAGGTGTCCCACTGACACATCTAGTTTTATTCAAATAACTGGAGTTCACTCTACAACTTAAATCAAATTAACTCTTTCCCCACAGACGTCTATATTCACCATGCTTCATATTCCATGTTTTAGTATAAGCCAAGCAATAGAATTTTTATATGCCCATTTTTCTAAATGGTTGTATTATGTAAATGGTCTGTCCATCCGTCTGTCTGTCCATCCATAAACAGTTGGTTTGCAACCGATAACTTGAGTTTGGACTATTTGATCTGAAGCAAAGTTTGTATGTGTATTTCCCAGCTAGTAGTACAGGCCAAGTTCGATTATGGGTTCTGTTCAATTATTTTTATTACCTGCGTCACCAGTGGCAGAGCAGGTCTAGTAACTGCTTGACTCTATCCGTCCGTCAGTCTGTCCATCAGTCCGTCCGAAACACTTCTTCCGTCAAAGTTTTCTTGGCTTCTATGAAAGGGAATGATTTTATATTTGGTCTGCTGCTTTATAACGATGAGTTGTATCGTGTATCTAATTTTCAGATCTGCTGTGCAGCCACTTCCTGTTTGCCGATACTTTGAAGTCTGTTCATCTCTGTAATCAATTGCATGCAGCGACGCAGGTCCAGACCCGGTATTGGCTTGTTACATTAGTTACGGCCCTTTTTCGACTTACAATTTGACTGTCTATTAACATTTTTTTGTTTCCGACCGATAACTCCAGTTTCAATGATTTCATCTCAACCAAAGTTGGTACAATTCAAAATGGCTAACAGTATATTTAGTCATGCCTGGCAGTGCTCTTGTTTAAAATTAAGATGGCAGGGGATTTGAAATTTAATATTGCTCACACCTTTATTTCCATAGTGGACTTTCCTTTCATGCACAAGATTACATACATGTACAGGGTTCCGACGGGCCTTGAAAAACTTTGAAGAGCCTTGAATTTGAAAATCAATTTTCAAGGCCTGGAAAGTCATTGAATTTCGTCAAAACTCCAAAAGTGGCCTGGACAATCCTTGAAAACAATCTTGAAAACAATCTTTCAAAATATGAAAATCCTTTTTTGTAATGGGCTTCATAAAATGTGGAGCCAAAAATATTCAGAAATTGCGTTGATAACCTTGAAAAACCTTGAATTTAACTTCTATGAAGCCTTGAAAAACCTTGAATATGCCATGAAAATGGCCTTGAAAAGCCTGGAATCCCCTAACTGATTAGCTGCAGGAACTCTGATGTAGTTGGACTTAACCATTCTAAATCTACAGTAGGGCAAGCATAAACGGGTCAAATTTGTACTGAAAGTATGGTAAGTGGTTTGTTTTTGAAGTTATATTTAGTTAAGAGGTTTTTCATTAATGGATATCCAATTGTACTTTACACTTCATGACATGGCTCCCTGTGGGAACCCAGGGAACACTTCATATGTATATAAACCCCTGGAAGTTAACCCCCTTCACTCTGATATTCAAAATACAAAAATTTCAGGAAGTTGTTTTTTCCCATAATGCATCTAGAAATTTAACTAATTCAATCTCGTTTTGACAGAGCTCTGTCAAACGAGATTGAATTGGTTAAATTTCTAGTTGCATTATGGGAAATTTTTTTCTGCCTGAAATTTAAATATTTTGACATCAATGTGCAGGGGGTTAAACAATGTTTGCCTACTGTGTTAAACAAGCTGTGTTTTACTGATAAAATAAGACACAGTCACCAGTGCTTGGGGTAGAAATCCTTGAATATGGGTTGAATTTATATCCATATTGCTGTCACGATTAGCCATTGTGCAGAAATATGTGACCTCAAACACCAATAACTAAATAAATTAAGGCCTCATAAAGTAGATTTTTTGTTTCTCAGGCCATTTTTTTAGCATTTTTTTATTTTACTTTTTTAGCTCACCTGAGCGAAGCTCAAGGGGAGCTTAACTAATCACTTTCTGTCCGTCGTCTGTCGTCCGTCGTCGTCCGTCCGGCGTTAACTTTACATTATCGACTTCTCCTCCTAAACCACTAGCCCAATTTTATTCAAATGTTGGCTAAATGTTTATTACCTAATGCCAATTCAGATTTGTTCAAATGAAGTTGCCCCTCCTCCTGGGTGGTGCCACACCCCCAAGGGGCACCAAAATCTTTGTAAATCTTCTTCTCATGAACCAGCAGTAGCAGAGACTTGATATTTGGTGTGCAGCTTCCTTTTGAGGTGTAGACTCAGATTTGTTCAAGAGAAGTTTGTGGGGCTATACTTGACGTTGTTATGAGAGGGGCAAAATTTTTTGCCCCGCCCAAAATTTCTATTTTCCAAACCGAGAGGCTGATTTGAACCAAATTTTATGTGAGCGCTTATTGGGTCATGAGTACTTGATTTATGCAAAAAAAAATTTTCCCGCAGCCCCGTGGGAACCGCAGGAGCTAAAAATAGAAAAAATTTAAAACGCCCATATCTCCAAAACTGCACGGCACTGAGAATTTTTATTTGGTGTGCAGCTTCCTTAGGACCAACAGAAAGGATTGGTAAAAAAAAATTGCCATCGGTTTTATCATAGGGTACAGTTTCGGGACTTTGAAAAAGTGCTGAGTCAGCACTTTTTAACACTGTAGGCAATGGGAAAAACATTAAAAAATCTTCTTCTCCAGATCCAGCAGGCAGAATCTTTTGATATTTGGTATGCAACATTGTAGGGTGGATCTGATTCAAGTTTGTTCAAATCGGCCCCCTGGGTTCATATTTGGGCTCAGTATAGGAGCCCGATTTCGAACTTAGTGCATTTCAGGCAAATTTCTTAAAAAATCTTCTTCTCCAGATCCAGCAGGCAGAATCTTTTGATATTTGGTATGCAACATTGTGGGGTGGATCTGATTCAAGTTTGTTCAAATCGGCCCCCTGGGTTTATATTTGGGTTCAGTATAGGAGCCCAAATTTGAACTTACTGCATTTCAGGCAAATTTCTTTGAAAATCTTCTTCTCCAGATCCAGCAGGCAGAATCTTTTGATATTTGGTATGCAACATTGTAGGGTAGATCTGATTCAAGTTTGTTCAAATCGGCTCCCTAGATTCATATTTGGGCTCACTATAGGAGTTCGAATTCGAATTTAGTGCATTTCAGGCAAATTTCTTCAAAAATCTTCTTCTCCAGATCCAGCAGGCAGAATCTTTTGATATTTGGTATGCAATGTTGCGGGGTAGATCTGATTCAAGTTTGTTCAAATCGGCCCCCTGGATACATATTTGGGCTTACTATAGAAGCCCGAATTCGAACTTAGTGCATTTCAGGCAAATTTCTTAAAAAATCTTCTTCTCCAGATCCAGCAGGCAGAATCTTTTCATATTTGGTAAGCAACATTGTGGGGTGGATCTGATTCAAGATTGTTCAAATCGTCCCCTGGGTTAATATTTGGGCTCAGTATAGGAGCCCGATTTCGAACTTAGTGCATTTCAGGCAAATTTCTTAAAAAATCTTCTTCTCCAGATCCAGCAGGCAGAATCTTTTGATATTTGGTATGCAACATTGTAGGGTGGATCTGATTCAAGTTTGTTCAAATCGGCCCCCTGGGTTCATATTTGGGCTCAGTATAGGAGCCCGATTTCGAACTTAGTGCATTTAGGCAAATTTCTTAAAAAATCTTCTTCTCCAGATCCAGCAGGCAGAATCTTTTGATATTTGGTATGCAACATTGTAGGGTGGATCTGATTCAAGTTTGTTCAAATCGGCCCCCTGGGTTCATATTTGGGCTCAGTATAGGAGCCCGATTTCGAACTTAGTGCATTTAGGCAAATTTCTTAAAAAATCTTCTTCTCCAGATCCAGAAGGCAGAATCTTTTGATATTTGGTATGCAACATTGTGGGGTGGATCTGATTCAAGTTTGTTCAAATCGGCTTCCTAGATTCATATTTGGGCTCACTATAGAAGCTCGAATTCGAACTTAGTGCATTTCAGGCAAATTTCTTAAAAAATCATCTTCTCCAGATCCAGCAAGCAGAATCTTTTGATATTTGGTATGCAACATTGCGGGGTGGATCTGATTCAAGTTTGTTCAAATCAGCCCCCTGGATTCATATTTGGGCTCACTATAGAAGCTCGAATTCAAACTTAGTGCATTTCGGGCAAATTTCTTCAAAAATCTTCTTCTCCAGATCCAGCAGGCAGAATCTTTTGATATTTGGTATGCAACATTGTAGGGTGGATCTGATTCAAGTTTGTTCAAATCGGCCCCCTGGGTTTATATTTGGGTTCAGTATAGGAGCCCAAATTTGAACTTACTGCATTTCAGGCAAATTTCTTTGAAAATCTTCTTCTCCAGATCCAGCAGGCAGAATCTTTTGATATTTGGTATGCAACATTGTAGGGTAGATCTGATTCAAGTTTGTTCAAATCGGCTCCCTAGATTCATATTTGGGCTCACTATAGGAGTTCGAATTCGAATTTAGTGCATTTCAGGCAAATTTCTTCAAAAATCTTCTTCTCCAGATCCAGCAGGCAGAATCTTTTGATATTTGGTATGCAATGTTGCGGGGTAGATCTGATTCAAGTTTGTTCAAATCGGCCCCCTGGATACATATTTGGGCTTACTATAGAAGCCCGAATTCGAACTTAGTGCATTTCAGGCAAATTTCTTAAAAAATCTTCTTCTCCAGATCCAGCAGGCAGAATCTTTTCATATTTGGTAAGCAACATTGTGGGGTGGATCTGATTCAAGATTGTTCAAATCGTCCCCTGGGTTAATATTTGGGCTCAGTATAGGAGCCCGATTTCGAACTTAGTGCATTTCAGGCAAATTTCTTAAAAAATCTTCTTCTCCAGATCCAGCAGGCAGAATCTTTTGATATTTGGTATGCAACATTGTAGGGTGGATCTGATTCAAGTTTGTTCAAATCGGCCCCCTGGGTTCATATTTGGGCTCAGTATAGGAGCCCGATTTCGAACTTAGTGCATTTAGGCAAATTTCTTAAAAAATCTTCTTCTCCAGATCCAGCAGGCAGAATCTTTTCATATTTGGTAAGCAACATTGTGGGGTGGATCTGATTCAAGTTTGTTCAAATCGGCCCCCTGGGTTTATATTTGGGCTCAGTATAGGAGCCCAAATTTGAACTTAGTGCATTTCAAGCAAATTTATTAAAAAATCTTCTTCTCCAGATCCAGCAGGCAGAATCTTTTGATATTTGGTATGCAACATTGTGGGGTGGATCTGATTCAAGTTTGTTCAAATCGGCTTCCTAGATTCATATTTGGGCTCACTATAGAAGCTCGAATTCGAACTTAGTGCATTTCAGGCAAATTTCTTAAAAAATCATCTTCTCCAGATCCAGCAAGCAGAATCTTTTGATATTTGGTATGCAACATTACGGGGTGGATCTGATTCAAGTTTGTTCAAATCAGCCCCCTGGATTCATATTTGGGCTCACTATAGAAGCTCGAATTCAAACTTAGTGCATTTCGGGCAAATTTCTTCAAAAATCTTCTTCTCCAGATCCAGCAGGCAGAATCTTTTGATATTTGGTATGCAACATTGCGGGGTGGATCTGATTCAAGTTTGTTCAAATCGGCCCCCTGGATTCATATTTGGGCTTAATATAGAAGCCCGAATTCGCACTTAGTGCATTTCAGGCAAATTTCTTCAAAAATCTTCTTCTCCAGATCCAGCAGGCAGAATCTTTTGATATTTGGTATGCAACATTGCGGGGTGGATCTGATTCAAGTTTGTTCAAATCGGCCCCCTGGATTCATATTTGGGCTTAATATAGAAGCCCGAATTCGCACTTAGTGCATTTCGGGCAAATTTATTAAAAAATCTTCTTCTCCAGATCCAGCAGGCAGAATCTTTTGATATTTGGTATGCAACATTGTGGGGTGGATCTGATTCAAGTTTGTTCAAATCGGCTTCCTAGTTTCATATTTGGGCTCACTATAGAAGCTCGAATTCGAACTTAGTGCATTTCAGGCAAATTTCTTAAAAAATCTTCTTCTCCAGATCCAGCTTCAGAATCTTTTCATATTTGGTAAGCAACATTGTGGGGTGGATCTGATTCAAGTTTGTTCAAATCGGCCCCCTGGGTTTATATTTGGGCTCCGTATAGGAGCCCAAATTTTAACTTAGTGCGTTTCAGGCATATTTCTTAAAAAATCTTCTTCTCCAGATCCAGCAGGCAGAATCTTTTGATATTTGGTATGCAACATTGTAGGGTGGATCTGATTGTGATTCATGAACGTATTTATTTGTAAAGTTGATAGAATCTTAGACAAAATTTGCAGAAAAGATCTACTATAGAAGGGGTGGTATCCAGGGTGAACCGTTTACCCAAATCTAGCAGTACTAATGCATTATTCACACAAATCTTCGTTCAAATTTTATGACCCCTCATTGGAACACACGCATTCAGCTCATTCCAACAAAGGTCATATGCCATGTTTTCGAGACAAAGGAATAAAAATTTTAGTTATTCATGAAATTTTTAGGCAACTGTTGTCTGTTATTCACATTGCTTCATGAAATTTCAGTACTTTTAGAAGTTACCTCAGTAATCAAGGGTTAATTCCCCTTAATTAAATGTCGCCTCTAAAAAACAACCACTTTGCATATCTTACCTTTTTACCAGCATAACTGCCAAAACTTGTCAGCATTCTTCGCAAAAATCGCTATTCAAATTTTAATTTTTGTCTCTTAAACATACATGTACTTATCGCTTGTAAATACCCCATTGGAATGAGCTTTTTGAGCTCATTCCAATGAGAGGTCGCACACCATGCTTTTTGAGTCAAAAAAGCAATTTTTTTAGTTATTCCAGAATTTCGTACGTAAAACACAGCTTTATGACTTCACATTAAAATGAGCTCTCTAAGCTTGTTCCAATCAACATTCACGCACTACATGTATGTCTTTCACACAAAAAATAAAATTTTCCATTTATTCAGGAATTTTGTTTGCAAGAACACTCTTAAATCCCCCCCCCCCCCCCCCACAAACACACACACACAAACACACACACACACACACACAAACACACACATCTAAAAGTTCGTCAGCAAAAAAACAGTTACTTCAATTTTTAAATGCATTATAGGAACAACTTGCCTAATCAAATTTAAATACTTTTGCATCATTCTGTATCTAGAACAAACCATTTACCATATCTTTACGCAAAATTCTCCAGCATCATTCACAAAAAAACACCATTATTTATATATTCACATTTCTGTCTCAAAAATATACCTGATCTTCCCATACCCCTATTGGAATAAGCTGTTTGAGCTTGTTCCAATGATGATAAAAAAAAATAAAATTTGTGAAAATTTTTGTTTTCTTGCATGCAAATATATACATGTAGCACATGGAAGATATTCACAGTTGGGGAGAGATGTCCAAGGCTATCTCTTCACATTCCTTGTTTGTGCTTCATGCTAAACCAGTTTGTCTGCAGAGATAAATTTGCTTTATTAAAAATCATTGGAGATTGGCCACACACCAATGATTTTAAATAAAACTAATTTTAGGTAACAAATGTTGAACTTCAAACAAAATCTATCACTCAACCAGTTAATGTTGATGAGGCATGACATGGTGAAGGTGACCTAAAATACTTCTTAGAGTCACTTTGTCAGGTGAGCGATTAAGGCCACGTGGGGCCTCTTGTTTTAATTATTTCTTTGCTAACAAAAGTTCATGTTCTTGGGTGTTTTATGTCTTAGGCCTCATAATCTACAGTCCAGAATAGCATGGGTGGTGGTGTATTTTGTCCCTTGAGGGCAAGAAGGCTTTGCAATGCTAAATCATTGCAAAGTCTTGTTGCACTCCAGGGACAAATTTATCAGTTTTATTAACTTCGGTCAAATATCCAACATGAGATATTTTACCCATTTAATTTTTATTTTTTGACATGGTGATATCCTGCTTGAATACAAATGCTCAGTGTTCAGTATGTGAGTCAGGAAGGACTGGGGTAATAATATCATTGATATCTTGGAGAAACAAGGTTAGGTTTTATGTCAAGTCACAGACATCATTCCTTTTCTAGCATGTCTTAGTTGTGAGTATGGTGAACTCTTATTTAAGATCAGTCTACAAATTTCCTAGTTGACTCTCCACTGGGAATTGTCTGAATGGAGTAGTTTTGCACTATAACTACATATACTTCCAGCATGTTGACACGGACAGTCCACAACATTTTGAGTTGGATATACAGTGGAGCCAAATTAATTGTATAACTTTTAAATGAATAACCCTATTAATTGTATATAATTTTACAAACACAAATCATTTGCCATACCTTCAATACACATTTCATCTGTTATTGACTGTTAATTGCATATAGGTCAGGGATCATTTTGGGTGTCTACAGGGTCCGAATATGTGACCCTTTCCCAATGGCATTTTGGCATGATTTTTCCCAATTCAAACCAAAAATTTCCCAATCTCAGTCCTTTTTAAAATAAAAATTTACCGTATTTACGTATTATTTATTTATTATTTTTTATTTATTTTATGTATTGGGACACTCTATGATTTGGGACACACATTTTTTCCAGAAAACTATATTTTTTTTATGCTCCAAAGTTTGGGACATTCAGGAGATTTGTTTCCAGTTGGCCTGTCACTAGTAGCAGACGACACTCATAAAAAATTCTTGAGTAACTAAAAATTTTCATTTTTTGCTTCCAAAACATAGCTTATGATCCCTCATTGGAATGAGCGCAATGCGCTCATTCCAATGAGGGATCATAAGCTATGTTTTGGAAGCAAAAAATGAAAATATAAAAAAAATTGATTGGTGATGTTCGTATATAGTGATGGAAAACGAATCACACACAACTTTATTCAGCATCAAATCAAGACCAGGTTGTGTTCTTTCCCCATTTTTGTCCCCCGACCCTTCGGGGGACTATTGTAATCAGCAATGTCCGTCCGTCCATCCGTCTGTCTGTCCATGCGTGCGTCTGTGCGTGTGTCCATGTGTCCGTGCGTCTGTCCGTCCGTCACACCCTTGTCCGGATGATAACTTTAGTTTGGATGATTTTACTGAAACTAAATTTGGTATGTGTCTTACTTGGGTGGAAATGCAGGTCAAGTTCGAAAATGGGCACGCTCCACTGATTTCTACTGGATTTATTCCCCTTTTTCGACTTAAAAAATACAGTTTTTGTGTTGTCCGGATGATAACTTTAGTTAGGATCATTTGATTGAAACGAAATGTAGTGTGCCGCTTATTTGGGTGGAAATGCAGGTCAAGTTCGAAAATGGGCACGCTCCACTGATTTTTACTGGATTTATTCCTCTTTTTCGACTTAGAAAATACGGTTTTTGTGTTGTCCGGATGATAACTTTACTTTGGATCATTTGATTGAAACGAAACTAAGTATGTGGTTTAATTGGTTGGAAATACAGGTCAAGTTAAAAAATGGCCATGCTCTGCGAACAAATTGCATCCTAACAGCTCCCTTGAATTTGCCATCTTGGTCGGGGGACCGGGGGCGTTGCCCTTGTCTAAGAATTGGGACACCTGTGAAAATAATTATTTTTAGCTGTCCCAATACATAGAGTAAATACGGTAATTCTTCTTTTAACTCTTGAAGGCCTTATTCTGACTTTAATCACTTTTTACTGCAACAAAACAGGTGCCTCAACAGGCAGATTTTAGATAAATTTGCAAGTTACATCCCAAGACCCTTCTTGTCAGTTGTGTCTAGGCAGTTGTGTATAGGCAGCCAAGTCTTGTCTAGCCACAACTGCTAAGCCCAGAATGTAGACTGTTCAAGTGTAGCAAATAGAGTTGATATGTCCTCTCTTACAATGGTAGCGTTTCTCTCAAAAACCGTTTACTATCCACCATAATATTATTCCAAAAGAGGTTCTATCACTAAACCTAATGTGCCAATTACAGAAACTGTAGCCCTTACCGAATTGTTCCTTAGTGTATTACTTATTGTATTAATTATCGTACTAAACAAAAAAGTCGTATCCCTTGTCTACATCCTTGTAGAGTGGTGAGGGAGGACGCTACAGAGATATCAATGGTGAATTCTCCACCCAACAAAGTTCTAATAACTGGCGAATATAGGCCACAGGAACTGGCAATGAGTTTTCGGTTGTGGGTGTTTGGTCTTATCCAACGGTTAGCGGACCGACGGCTCATCAGCACTTCTTGTATTCTATGTTCGAGGGGTTGATATGCCCACACGTACATTGGTAGCGTTTCTCTCACAAACTGTTTACTGTACCCCATAGTATCTTTCCAAGAAGAGGTTCCATCACTAAACCTAATGAGCCATCAACACAAATCTTGCTGTCATGAATATACTTTTCGTCAAAAGGGAATGGCAGGAAGACAGCCTCTCAGGCTATGCCATTTCCTTGCAGCACATTCAACTATAACCTGTTTTATTGGTATCTTGTATATTCTTATGCTGCAAAATAAATCAATCAATAGAACAATTTATAATATAGATTACAAAGACTGATAATCATTTCATGTGACTGTGTGTTATAAAACTTACCACATGTACTATACATGTAGTAGCTTCTGTATTAATGTTCTCAGCTCAATATGGGGAGTGCGGTGGCTCAGTGGTAGACAGTTGGACTTCTATGCTAGAGGTCCCGAGTTTGATCCCCGTCCGGGATGACCCGCGTTGTGTCCTTGGGCAAGGCACTTTATCCCGGTTTCCTACATGGGGGTACGATGATGCCGTGTACTGAGGCGTACTGCATGTCGATGGTGCACATGTCCTTCAACCTCTGTAACCCTGCTTGAGCAGGTACCTAAAGTTAAAGGCTTCATATTTTGTGAATGTCCTTCATATTTTCTTGTAAGGAAAATTACTTCATCTCCATCGATTTGCATTGTTACAATTTATGGGAGAGTGCCTATAGGCACTCTCCCATGAATTGTAACAAGACAAAAATGTGTGAACAAATCTTGAGGCTCATAAAAAATTTAGCACTCTACCAGTTAAGTGACTCAGACTTTACCATTCAAGATGCAGCTTTTGGCTAACCGGTCATCAATTTAAATTTGTGTAACCACCACATGAACAAAATGAGTGTTACCGTCAAATTTTGCACAGCATACTGCATACTGCCGGCACATATTCCTGCCCATGACACTAAATCTCTTGCCACTGAAATAAGTGTAATTTGAGCATGTTAATCAAATTTCCCCAGGTAAAATGAATGTACGTTCTGACCAATGATTTCTTGAGTTAAATTTAGATGAGTTTTTCATCAAATCTAGTCATTGCTGCTTCGAAGCATCCATGACTATATTTGGTGAAAAATATTCTGAGAATACTCAGCAGGTTAAGAGTTAAGCTCTGTCAAACAAGACTGAATTGTTTAAATTCGGTGTTGCTTTATTGGAAAAATTTGATGCTTTAAATTTTAGTATTTTGACATCAATATGCAGTGGGTTAACATGAGCCTGCAACATACCTCTAATTGGTAACAGATAATTTTAGGCTATGGAATTTGTCTGCTACAGGCCATAGTGTAACTCCTTGCATATGTGCAGGGCTTATATTTCGAGGAGAATCCGAGAATCGATTAACGCAAAGATTTGCGCAACAAAACCAGGGACAATACATGTAGATTCTCACTGCACCTCTGCTAGGATTCGCGTGAAAAGAATTGAGTCAATTTAAATTCTTACCCATCACAGTGGCAGCAATTTAACCAATACAAGGCTAATGTGACCTGAAATACCCTGACACTTAGTCAGTAAAATTGTATAAACAGGGCTGTGATTGGAACTGGCTCAATGAGCCAGTTCCAATGACATTCATATTTGTGAGGTTTTTTAGTTTGGTAAATAATGTTTATTTTTTAAGAAAATATCAATTTTAGTTTATGTTTTAAGAATTAAAAAGTTGTGTTGAGTAAAGGGTTAACATATGTTATCCGTATACACAGGGGTTCAACCATGGTGGTCTCATGGAATCCTGGGATACTCATAGCATAGCTGGTTTGGATTCTCACAGCCAGATTTGCGAGAATCCAAATGTATTCTCCCAAAGTTAGATGAAATATGAGCCCTGCTGGCAGATATTCCTGCCAAGGACACAAAATCTTCTTTTAGCACTGAAAAAGTATAATTTGGCACTTTTGACCAAATTACAACCCCCCCTGCCACTCAAGCACCTGTAAATTGAATGGACTTTTTGAATAATGATTTCTTGAGAAAAATTTACATTAAATTTTCATCAAATCTAGTCATGGCTGCTGCATAGCAGCCATTTCTGGATTTGAGGAAAGATATTTTGAAAATACTCAGCGGGTTAAAAGTTACAGTTAAAACTTGAAGTCCTGTCACAAACTTTGCGCTTATCTTGGCTTAATTGCGCATAGGAATTGCACACAATTGCCATACCGAATGGCATCCAATGCAAGACAGGTTCTTCTGGTTACTCGTAGCAAACTCAGGCAATGTTTCTGCCAATAGACCTCCGGGTTACCTGGAGGTCCATTGGCTGAAACATTGCTTGTGCACATGCCATATGTACAGAATTTGATAGCCTTACTATGGTCATAACGCGTAGATTAACGCACAGATCGACATGCTATTTGTGCACATTTCATGACAGGACTTCTAGTTTTAACTGTAAAAGTGGAGAGATTTTGTCAAAACCTGGAGAGTGGAAATCTGTTCATAAAACAGAAGCCCTCAGTCTGTTCCTGTTGGTTGTAGGCATATCTGCAATGCTCCGATTAATTCATCATCTGAAAACTATTATTGAGGTCACATTTAATCTCACACTTTGTTCCAATTATACTTGCACAGACCACCATCACTGGTCAATATGAGTGCCATGTGTTGAATAGAAAGTAGCAGAAATAGCAGGGATAGTTTGCCCAGAAAAATCTTAGCTCTCTCTTTTGAGTGATTGACAAGGTGCCCTCTGGGAAAAGTATTCATTTTCTGGGGGAAGATTGTGCCAGTATTGTTCACCCAATCTTAATTTACTCTCGCAATGAAATTCGAAGAGTGTCAGAGGAATAAATCATGTATTAACCTTTAACCTAACAAATCAGCCAAATCCAGATCTATAAAAATTGGAATTTAGGGCGACCTTAAAAAAAATGATTTGACCAATTTTTTTCATGAAACACTTTTTTTCAGGTAAGAATTTCTCACTGTGACTTTGCTGCTGTTTTTTGGCAAGTCTTGGCTGCCTATGTTGGCAGCCAAGACTTGCCAAAAAACAACTACCAAGGTGCTTAGAATGTAACTTGTGAGTTAAGCCAAAGATTGCATGTAGGGGCACCTGATCTGTTTGCAAAAATTTGATCACAGTCGGAATTAGGCCCTTAAGGGTTAACCCTTTCAACACTGAGTACTGAAAACCAAACTGGCTCTTGTGATTGGGCGAAACCCTGTGGGGCTGTTAGTTTATGAAATCTCAATCCTTGGGAGCGTGCTGGCTCAGTGGTAGATTGTTGGACTTCTTTGCTGGAGGTCCCGAGTTCGATCCCCATCCGAAACGCCCCATGTTGTGTCCTCAGGCAAGGAACTTTATCCCAGTTGCCTGCATGGGGGCACAATAAAACTGTGTACTAAGACACACTGCATGTCGATGGTGCACATGTCTTCAACCGCTGTAACCCTCCTTGAGCTGCACTTGAACAGAGTTAGAAAGTTGAAGAGCTGACAGTTGCTAAGTGGTTCTCACTGGGTAGTCCAGCTTCCTCCACCCATAAAACTGTCATGGTCATGATTAGCCATTGTGCATAAGTTTGCTAGGTGTCATACAGCAGATCATCTCGGAATTATATGCGTGGACAAAAATGACAGCCTGTGGATTTTGACCAGTCCACGATGGCCCTACTGTATGGCAGTTCACAGATTCGATAGCACATCTGCAGCAAGCACAGGGGTCATCAACTGTCTTTGAGCATTGAGGAGAGGGGGTCTTCCCACAGGAACATTTTAAAACAGTGCTATCAAATAAGGTGATAAGACAAACGTTTTTGACGAATTGTTTGTAGTTCCAGATGAACAACTTTTCGGTTATCTGTTTTTTTCATTCCCAAAGAGGGCAGAACAATCCCCGAATAACATTCTAACACCTGGCAAGAAGTACTATTCCTTTCATATCTTGTCTCAACTTTTTATCACTCATTCACTTCCTTATCAGATTTCTCAGTTGGTGAAGTTCCATTCTCTGAGTAGCATAGTTCAGAAATCATTTACAAAGTGTGTAGACTATTTCAGTTGCATATTTATTTGCATAAATGTTTTCTGTTCTGCACTACTCTGTGTAATTATTGATAGGGAATGGATAGCATGGTGTATTTTGTGTGCTTTCAATCACTCTTTTTGTCAATATACGCAGACTGTTTGGAACCAGTTCACATAAACTCAGTCTTTACTAACAGAATTATACATGGGATGCACTACTGATAACACAAAATTAATTTGTGCATCTTGGCAAGGACTACCGCTTTTGGGCTACATCACTCTTTATTATACGTTACTAGAGAAAAACACACAAGCGGACGAATAAGAGGTAGGATAATGGAAAAATATAGTAATTTATATTCCGATTTTTTTTTGCTCACCTGACTAAAAGTCAGGATGAGCTGTAGTGATCACTCACCGTCTGTCGTCTGTTGTCCATCGTCTGTCATCCATCGTCCATCATCCGTGAACATGGTGTTTGTACATGCTCCTTCTAAACTGCTGAATCAGTTTTAGTTAAATTTGAGGTGATTGCTTGTTCTGACATCGCATTTTGTTTCTGTTCAAATCAACATGTCCAGCCCCATAGAGCTCAGTACAGGAGCCTGAATTTTTAACTTCAGGCAGTATGATAATCTTCAGAACCGCCTGTCAGAATCTTTTAATGTTTGGTATACATCATTGTTATGAGGGTCAGATTCAAGATTGTTCAAATCAAGTCCCTCGTTTAATATTTGGGCTTCCTGTGGGGGCCCAATTTTTAACTTGGTGCAATATGGGGGATAATCTTTAAAAATATTCTTCTTCAGATCCACCAATTGGAATCTTGCTATTTGGTATACAGCATCCTTAAGGAGGTTGGATATTTATTTATTTATTTATTTATTGGTGTTTAAGGTCACATACTTATGCACAATGGCTAATCGTGACCGGGACAGTTTTACGGGTGGAGGAAGCCGGAGTACCCGGAGAGAACCACCGAGCAACGACGAGCAGCTGTCAGCTCTCCAACATCATAACTCTGAACTCTGCACCGCAGCACAGGCAGGGTTAGATTGGTTGAAGACATGCGCACCATCGACGTGCTGTACGCCTCAGTACACAGCGTCATCGTGCCCCCATGTAGGCAATCGGGGTGAAGTATCTTGCCCAAGGACACAACGCGGTTGCCGCAGGTGGGAGTCGAACCGAGGACCTCTCGGCTTGCAGCCTGCACCTCTACCAACTGAGCCACCGCGCCCCCGGTTGGATATCATTTTGTTCAAACCAAGTCCCTAGGTTAATATATTGGAGCCGGAATTTTAACTTAGTCCAATGTGAGGAGTAATCTTTAAAACTCTTCCTTCTCCAGAAACACCAGTCAGAATCATTTAACCCTTTACCCAACGCAGGCGATTTCAAATTGTTTTATTTGAAATATCATTTTTAAATTTTTTCAAAAAATTTCAACAAAACCATATCATGTGAAACCCCTCTTTGGAACGAGCTCGTTCCAAAGAGGGGTCACATGACATGGTTTTGTTGAAATGTTTCGAAAAATAATATTTTTTCAATGGCTTAATTTGCATATTACACGGGCGGATGCGGGCGATTCGTTGGGTAAAGGATTAATATATGGCATAAAGAATCCTTACAGGGGTTGGATTCCATTTGTTCAACTCAAGTCAACTCATTGGTTAATAATTGGGGGGGGGGGGGGGGGGGGGGGGGCCCGAATTTTAACTTAGTGCAATATGAGGAATAATCTTTGAAAATCCTCTTCAGATCCACCAGTCAGAATCTTTTGATATTTGGTAAAAACTGCTTGATGACATCCCGTACCCCATTCTTCTCAATCTCTCCGATAAGCATACTAACCCACTCCTTTGTGTCACCCAGTATACAGCATCCTTAGGGAAGTCAGATCTCAGTTTGTTCAAATCAAGTGTTCGGGTTAATATTTGGGCTCCTGTTAGAACCCAAATATTAACTTAGTCCTATATGAGGAATAATCTTTAAAAACCTGCTTCTTGAAATACAATCAGAATCTTTTTATATCTCAGTGAGAGCTTTCCAGAAAATGATGTCAGCTTCTGGTCTTATCAGTGTATGAAGAGAAAGATACATAATTTATAGTGGTTATCCTACAACTTATTTTTACTTGTACTGTATATATATTTCTCATTGTCAGAAGGTTTGAAAAAGTATGGGCATTTCATATAACAGGTGATATTCACATCTTGTTAGAAGTGAATGGTCCCTCTTTAATGGCTGAAGGAGGTAATCATTTCTGAATCTGTTCTAATAAAAAATCAAAGATTAATCCAATTATGTGGCAATATTTGATTATTTACAATGGCAGTGTTTGACCTTTATAATGTTAATGGTGTTTCATGATTTTACTCCCCACTCTGCATGTATGCTGCTGAGAACTGGCAGTATTTGTACTTTATCAGAGATTTACTGATTCAGTGTTTGCCATTCTGATATGTTTTGAGAAGTACAGGTAGAACAGACCAGCGGATTTCAGAATTAACCCTCTATCAGGCCTGATGGTTTGAAAATCACAGGGGAACCAAAACAGCCCTCTCCTCATTAAATCGCTCTGGGGGAGCTATATTTACTGATTTTAATGGGCTCTTCAATATTAACCAACTTAATGACCAAAACCTGCCAGCATTATTCACAATAATTGCCATTCAATTTTCATTAATTTTTTTCCGTTGAGCTTGTTCCAATTAGGGTCATAAGCTATGCTTTTGATGCAAAAAATGAAAAAAATTAATTATTCAATAATTTTGTTTGCAAGTGTTGTCTGTTTTTCATGTTAGGTAAAAGGGCTAACCCAAATGAACCCTTTACCCAACGTAACGGCCAAAACCGGCCAGCGCTATTCACAAAAATCGCCAATTAATTTTCATTATTTTTTCATTTTTTGTCTCAAAAACATAGGTTATGATCCCTCTTTGGAACGAGCTCGTCAAGCTCGTTCCAAAGAGGGGTCATAACCTATGTTTTTGAGACAAAAAATGAAAAAAATTAGTTATTCAAGAATTTTGTTTGCAAGTGTTGTCTGCTTTTCATGTTAGGTAAAGGGTTAAAAGAGCTAGTTGAATTTATTATATAGCTTCAGAAGAGGAATTATAGCTCCCCATAATTTACTTTTGCAGGAGCCATAGGGATACGCCTGGAAATAATCAATCTGTTATTTGCAGTTGGAGGTCCCTAGAGGGTGAATTTGCTAATTCTCTCCCATACAGTGGGTAAAATCCCCCAATATATCCCCTGGGTTCCTCTTTTTTGTTTAGGCCCGGGACCTTGATTCAGATTGAGGTTCACTGAAGGTCAATTTAGTGATGCTATCCTGCACAGGGGGGTAGATCACCAAATTTATCCTCTGGGGATCTCATTCTGCAGATGACATTCTGCTCATTTCCAGGCTTTCATAAGGAGCAGGAGCATTGGTTCTCCTAAAATAACCAGGCCTGCTCTCTACATCTCAAATTGAAGCTGAAAGAAATATTTCTTGAATAACTCAAATTTATCATTTTTTGTCCCAAAAGCATTGCTTATGACCATTGTTGGATTGAGCACAATGAGCTCATTCGAATGATGAGTCATAATCTGTACAAAAAAAAAATTAAAAAATATGTATGTGCAGTACAGTCGCCGTGGATTAGCTGGAATCCACACGTGGGCACTGATGTCCACGCATGCGTTTACCAGGTAATAAAAATCACCATCAGCAAAATTATAATTAATGAAGCACCAGGTTGTATCCGGTGCTTCATTAATTAATTTTTTGATTATTTTTCCCATAATTAGTGTTCGGAGTCTCATATTGCGGTTGTGGAAATATTGCCCACCCGTGGAAAGTGACCAGTCCATGGCGGCTGTACTGTATATATCTTTGAAGGATGATTTTTGTGAAAAGCACTGGCATGTTATTGCCATTATGTTGGATAAAGGTTCTACAACATGCTCCATGATGAGAACCCCAGGGAGTGGAGCAGTGCTTCTTTACTATGGTAAACAAGTTCTCTTTCACTAGTAAAATACGACCTGGGATCAGTTCCTGGGGTGGAGTGGGCAGCACTGGTATAAAGGATTGGATAAACTTGACATCACGTCTATGTTGCAGTCATGAATTCAGGCTTGGCAATTTCAGGAGAGCGATTTTTTAGCTCTCCTTACTGCCCTCCTGAAAGAATTAAGGAGAGCGAAAAATTGCCCTCCTAAATATTTTGGTCTGGGATAATTGAGATTACATGTATTATGCTCACATTAAATTTTTTTTGTTGTAAAGCAAAATTGTAATTTAACTTCGAAGTCACATAACATCACGTTATTTCATTTTGAAAGTGGTTTAGTGGTAAAAGGTAATGGCTGCAACCATATCCAAACACAGTTGCAATCATTTGAAGCAAAATGGGTCACAGCAATATTTTTTTTTCTGTCAGTTTCAAGTTCAACAACTGACATCACAGTTTGAGGGGTAATTATTCAAGGAATATTGACACTATAATATACTACCATTACTACTATCCTGTCACTTGAAGCACTTGCACCAGGATGTGACTGTAGATTCAAGCAGACCTGTTGTCCAAGAAAGTCATACGCCTACCACTACCACCTTCAACCCCCCAAGGGGGTTGAAGGTGGTAGTGGTAGGCGTATGACTTTCTTGGTCAACAGGTCTGGGTACACACACAGATCTTGTCAAGTGTGTGTGCGGTTGTTGAGTGAGACATCTAGATGTCTAACAGATTTCGCTTTACCTTAGTAAAGTTAATAAAATCACTGATGTAGTCTGTTGGTTTCAGTTTCAATGAGTTCGTTCAACTGGATACTTAAAATGCTGTGTAAACCTAATTGCTCTCCTAAGCTGATTGAGGAGAGCGATTTTTTGCCCTCCTGCATTTTTCAGAATGCCAGGCCTGCATGATGTAGCCAAAGATGCAGACCATAAACACCAATCAATAGATAAATAGATAGGAACTGCTTACTAATTCCTGCAGCGTTTGCATTTTGAAAAATGATCGGGGCCTGAGATAAGTCCACGAAATTTGAGGGTCGGGACTTACTCGGGGCTGATTTTTAAACATGCCTTAATTAGAGCTGAAATGGTTAATCGATTAATCAATGATCAGTATCTTGATCGATCCAAAAAGTAATTGATCGATTAACCGTTACTTTTGAACTACTGTATTATATGGGTTCACAAAGGAACAAACTTGCTCCAAAACAGGCAAACAGTGTCACACTGACTCACATCAATTATATGAGACAGAGTAAAGCATGCAAGTTACTTGATGACAAGCTTGTTTACTTGCATGATCATAATACTGTATCAGTAACTGGAAATGGTCATTCTTAACCCTTTACCCATTGCGGGTAGCAGATGATACTTGCAAAATAAATTCATGAATTACTAAAAAAAAAGTCAATTTTTGTCTCAAAAACATAGTTTATGACCCCTCTTTGGAACAAGCTCAATGAGCTCGTTCCAATGAGAGGTCATAAGCTATTTTTTTAGCCCAAAATTGAAAACATAATAAATTTGAATGGAGATTTTTGCATATAGGCCTAGTCAGTTTTGTTTGTTACATTGGGTAAAGGGTTAATGCTGTAAATCATCAACGGTATGGCAGTTATTCAGATATCTATTTGGACAAGTGATTAATCGGTTCACCAAAAGTTAATCCACATTATTAATCGATCAAGAAAACCCCTTAATCGTTTCAGCTCTAGCTTTAATAGTTTTGTTCTGTTTTAAATCTTTGTCAGCGCTGGATAAACAGCCCCGACAGAAGCACTCTCAGGACTGATCAGCCCTGATAAAATGCAAACCCTGATTCCTGGTGTGCTCAAGTCCTCTAAAGTGGGCAGAATATTTTTAAATTATATTCATCACATTTCAAATAGAACCACTGAGAATTTTTTTTCCAAATTTAATATATAGCTTTTTGGTGATAATATAATGAAGGACTACAAACCAGCTGTGTCCAGATATTTCATTTAGAGCTATTGCCCTGGATGGATTTAGTATGTCTTATCATTTCATGTCAGCATAGTTAAAAAAATGTTGAAGATTTTTTTCCCCATCATTGTAATTTAACTGGTTGAGGGCAAGGTTATTTTTGGTGGTCTGAATTTGTTATTCAAATTTGTTGTATTACAAATTATTGGGAGAGTGCCCACAGGCAAAACAAATATTTATTAACAAAATATTATTTGGGCGTGACTGAATATTAAACTTGAGCAGTGAAAATGTTGGCGTTTGCTCCGGTACTTTCATTTTTCTGAAAGCCCTTATAGTGGCTTTCTAGCACTCAACTAGTTAACCCCTAAACTCTTGTAATAAAACAAATATTTATTATACCCCCGCTTCGAAGAAGTGGGGGCTATATAGGAATCGCCCTGTACGTCCGTACGTCCGTCCGTCCGTCCGTACGTCTTTCCGGACATGAAATTCTTGTGTGCGCAACTCCTCCTACATTTATCAGTCAATTTGGACAAAACTTTTCAGACATCATCACTACTAAGTGAACATGCGCATATTCCAAGATTTTTGATCTGCGACAATTTTAACCAGGTTATCTCCCTTTGACTTAGATTTATTGTGTCTTTCCATCCGAACAAATTCTTGTGTGCGCAACTCCTCCTACATTAATGAACCGATTTTGATGAAACCTTTCAAACATCATCTCTACTAAGTGAACATGTGCATATTCCAAACTTTTTGATCTGCAACAATTTTAACCAGGTTATCTCTCTTGAACTTTGATTTAATATGGGTTTCTGCATGAAATTCTTGTGTGCGCAACTCCTCCTACATTTATCAATCAATTTGGACGAAAGTTTACAGACATCATCACTACTAAGTAAACATGCGCATATTTCAAAATTTTTGAGCTGTGGCAATTTTAACTAGGTTATCTCCCTTTAACTTAGATTTATTATGGGTTTCTACATGAAATTCTTGTGCGTGCAACTCCTCCTACATTTATCAATCAATTTGGACAAAACTTTTCAAACATCATCACTACTAAGTGAACATGCGCATATTCCAAGATTTTTGATCTGCGACAATTTTAACCAGGTTATCTCCCTTTGACTTAGATTTATTATGTCTTTCCGTTCGAACAAATTCTTGTGTGCGCAACTCCTCCTACATTAATGAACCGATTTTGATGAAACCTTTCAAACATCATCTCTACTAAGTGAACATGTGCATATTCCAAACTTTTTGATCTGCGACAATTTTAACCAGGTTATCTCTCTTGAACTTTGATTTAATATGGGTTTCTGCATGAAATTCTTGTGTGCGCAACTCCTCCTACATTTATCAATCAATTTGGACGAAAGTTTACAGACATCATCACTACTAAGTGAACATGCGCATATTCCAAGATTTTTGATCTGCGACAATTTTAACCAGGTTATCTCCCTTTGACTTAGATTTATTATGTCTTTCCGTTCGAACAAATTCTTGTGTGTGCAACTCCTCCTACATTAATGAACCGATTTTGAATACATGTTGCACATTGTAAATGTGTTTTTCCAAATGTAAACCATATATCTGTGGGCTCTTTAAGTATTCAGTGCTGTTCTGTGGAAGGCCACATGCAAATACAAATTTCAACAACAAAAAATGATCTTTATGTATACATTTCCTTATGGCCTTCGCCTACATGATCAGAAATGCATTCCTCTAAAAACCCAAAGCGGGGGTATTAATCACCTTCAGTGATAGTTCTAGTTAACAATGTATTATTTGGGCGTGACTGAATATGAAACTTGAGCAGTGAAAATGTTGGCGTTTGCTCCGGTACTTTCATTTTTCTGAAAGCCCTGATAGTGGCTTCTAGCACTCAACCAGTTAACCCCTAAACTGTGGTAGTACAACAGATTTTTCTCCAATAACTCTGTTTTTCTCTTGTGTAACTTGGAATTTAACCAGTTATTTCTTGTTTGGCAGAAATCACTGATGGTGCACTTGTCTTCAACCAATGCTAACCCTGCTTGTGGAGTTAGTACATTGGGGAGTCGGATAGTTGCTTGCCATTGCTCAGTGGTTTTCTCCAGTACTCTGGCTTCCTTCACCTGTAAAACTATCCGACAGGATTGACGAAGTGACCCTAGCTGTCGAAAGTGTCACTAAAATTAGTGGTGAGCCGATAAGATAAATGATCTGTCATCCGAATGCCGATGTTTTAGATTGTTTTAAATTGGCCGATTGTCGATGCCCATGTCAGATGGTCAGAGTTTATGTTTAACTGATGGTAATCGCCATGCAATGTGAAGCGAACTACTTCTACAATTTTTGCTGCATTTTCATAAAATTCAATATAAATTGATCGACATAATGAGGAGCACTGCGCGACATAAATCTTTTCCAGATCGGATTCAAGATGGCCGAGTGGAGGCCATATTGGATTTTGCAAAATACTTGTGGAGTGAACTACTTCCACAGTTTTAGTTGCATTTTCATGAAACTTCACCAAAATGATCAACATGATGAGGAGCAATGTGTGAAATAATCTTTTTCCCGATTGGATTCCAGCTGGCCAACTGCGGCCATATTGGATTTTTTTTTAACTTAGAAAAATTGAATACCTCTTTTCAATCACCCACACTCGGCGGTATGCCACGGTGGGGGTATACCGGGTGACAGACCATCTCTTGTTTTACTAATTGGTGCTGCCATCTTGCGTACATTGTATTTGATAAACTGGAATCACAGCAGAATAAAATGAAAAGAAACCGATATTACCCGAACACTACAGTTTTGTATTTTATGGAAGCCGTCGCTGAAATGCATCATAGATAATATACAATGTCGCAAGCAAGTTCCTGCAATTTCTTGCTGTCGCTTTTGGATTTCTTTGATATCAAGCCGGCACTCATCATTTGAGTATGTGATCGTTGCATCAGAGCTAACACCTTTAATGCACGATTATCCCCGAGGATTTAACATTGCTAGTTACACATATTCACTCTGCTCGGCGAAATTTGACAAGAACTACATATCACTCGAGGACATTTCAATAAAAATGTTTTAAATCTGGATGATGAATTGAGGAAATCTTGACAATTTTTTTTATGTGTGACCATCGGCAATGGCCGATTCCCACATCCCTGACTACGGATTGTCAACCGATGGGTACTTGTGCCCCCCCACCCCCTGCCTTTGGGGAAGATTAGACCCCCCCTACCTTTTGGGAAGATAGGGCCAGAAACCCATCGGGCTGACCATGGTTAGGCCCGGTGAGAAAAGTTTGATTTTCAGATATGAAACTTGCCAAATCCTTTTGGAAGGCTTGTACGTGTATGTGTATTTAACACCCAAATTTTGCCTGTTTTACATTAATGTTTGCCGTAAACATTCAGTTGATCAAATAAGGACACATTTTGTGTGTGTTACTGGAGAGAACTGATGGAGTATCATAAAATCAATGCTCTGATATTCTTTAAAATTTACCCAGACTTCAAGGGCCCCCAGATATTAAGAAAAATATTTGAAAAAAATTGTTGATGTTTGAGGGCCCCCTGGAATTCCCATGGAGTTACTCGACCCTCTGGGTGAGCCGTCACTGAGTGTGCAGATGAGTGTGCAGAGGATTACTTTATCACTGCAACTGTCCAGTGTTGGACTCTTGGTAATGGGTTAGTTTTTCTTGGATTATCACTCACTTCCTCTATTAGAAGCCGTAAAACATACTTAATACCTGGTTATTAGTTGCTTATAGAACATACAAGTATATTGAACTTGATACAACTCAGGGTTCTCTGTATTAAATACTGGTTGATTCACTGCAATCTTTCAATAATACATCTATCACTGTATAGAAGTGTTGACGTAACTGTTAATATTAAGAGAATATTTGTTGATTTATCTATAGCTGTGAACAGGTTTTTGTTAACAGGTTTTCCAGTCTGTTGATGTTCTAAACATGTTTATTGATGCAGGACTGAGAAAATTTGTTTTCACAGCTCTTCATGTTTGTTGAATTATAAAATACACTAGTGTTAAAATTCACCCACTGCACAGTAAAAGGCTCATCTCTTTACCAAGCACAAGATTAAAATTTCTTTGATCAGTATCCCTGTGCCTTGAAGAGGAGATAGGGTACCTGCAGACAGGGCTTATACTTCTATGAGAATCCAAATTCTTACACTTCGACAAAAATCCAAGAATCGATTCATGCAACAAATTCGACGAGAATCCATGTAGATTCTCCCTGCTCCTCTGCTAAGATCTGCATTAAAAGGGGGCACGGTGGCTCAGTTGGTAGAGGTGCAGGCTGCAAGCCGAGAGGTCCTTGGTTCGAATCCCACCTGCGGCAACCACGTTGTGTCCTTGGGCAAGACACTTCACCCCGATTGCCTACATGGGGGCACGACGCTGTGTACTGAGGCGTACTGCACGTCAATGGTGCGCATGTCTTCAACCAATCTAACCCTGCCTGTGCTGCGAATGTTGGAGAGTTGACAGCTGCTCATCGTTGCTCGGTGGTTCTCTCCGGGTACTCCAGCTTCCTCCACCCGTAAAACTGTCACGATCACGATTAGCCATTGTGCATAAGTATGTGACCTTAAAAACACCAATAAATAAATAAATAAATAATCCGCATTAAAAGAATTGAGTCATTTTAACCCTTTACCTAAAATATAGCACAGAAAATTAACCAATACAAGGCTAACAAGACCTGAAATATCCTGACACTTTGTCAGTAAAATTGTACAAATATGTCTGTCATTGGAACCGGCTCAATGAGCCGGTTCCAATGACATCCATATTTGAAACGTTTTTTTGGTAAATAGTGTTTATTTTTTTTAAAAATTATCAAATTCAGTTTGTTTTAAAAATTAAAAAGCTGTCTTGGGTAAAGGGTTAACATGTGTTATCAGTATACAACAGAGGTTCAACCATGGTGGCCTCATGGGATCCTGGGACACTCATAGCAGGTATTGATTCGCACAACCATTTTTGCGAGAATCCAAATGGATTCTCCCAAATTTAGGTGAAATATAATCCCTGTTGCAGAGTGCATCATCCATAAAGCACCCATGGATTGTGGTTTCTACTCCAACAAGATTTAAAAAAAAACTTTGAACACAAGTAAAGTTTTATCCAATCGACCATCCTTTCTCTTTATCTTGTTTGCCCAAGCCCAGATTTTAAATGTTAAACTCAAACCCAAACAAATGTTGCGGATAACTTACCGTATTTACTCTATGTATTGGGACACTCTATGATTTGGGACACACATTTTTTCCAGAAAACTATATTTTTTTTATGCTCCAAAGTTTGGGACATTCAGGAGATTTGTTTCCAGTTGGCCCGTCGCTAGTAGCAGACAACACTCATAAAAAAAATTCTTGAGTAACTAAAAATTATCATTTTTTACTTCCAAAACATAGCTTATGATCCCTCATTGGAACGTGCGCATTGTGCTCGTTCCAATGAGGGATCATAAGCTATGTTTTGGAAGCAAAAAATGAAAATATAAAAAAAAATTGGACGGCGATTTTCGTATATAGTGATGGAAAACGAATCACACACAACTTTATTCAGTATCAAATCAAGACCAGGCTGTGTTCTTTTCCCATTTTTTAAGAATTGGGACACCTGTGAAAATAATTATTTTTAGCTGTCCCAAAACATAGAGTAAATACGGTAGTAATTTTTTTCTTGCAAATCATTTCTTATGACCCTTTTATTGGAACAGTTTCAGTCAACTCTTTATTGATGAGCACAGAAGCTTTTGTGCCAGAGTTCATACTGGTCCATGACACATAACACTCTTCCAACATGACCAGCAGATGATACTTGACAAAGCAGTTTGTATTCTCGCGACCCTCTCAGGGGCATTATGTCTTCACCATGCCCATCTGTCTGCCCACCCACCGTCCGCACGTTAACTTTTGTTCTCTGTCCAATAACTAAAGAAATCAAAATTTTAGGGGTTTCTTGTGGATGACCAGACAAAGCTTCCTTTTGATTTTGGCCCAGCTAGCCAATGCAGTATGGCCGCTGTCAGGTGCATGTGCCACACTTCGTGTTGCTCTTGTTTTGAATGACTAACATTTTTCAGTTTGTGTCTCAAACACATAGCCTATGATCTCTCATTGGAACAAGCTCATTGAGTTTGTTGTCATAAGCTATGTTTTATTGAGGTTACAAGCTAAGTTAGGGAGACAAATTCCTATGGGTACCCGTAGGCCTGCATGGTATATCGATAAACTGATATATACCGGTATTCAAACCAATATCGATTGAATACCGGTGTAATTAAAAAATATGGGTTTATTGTCATTATTTACCCACAATTTAATTTTCAAGATGTCTTGAGTTTTTTAACTGTAACTCAGAATGAATAATATTATCGCTTTACACAAGGAATCGTCCGCATTACATGCCCACGTAATATACAAATTTAGCACTTGAAAAACTAATTTTCAATAATTTCAGCAAAACTAGATCATGTGACCCCTCATTAGAACAAGCTCATTGAGCTCGTTCCAATGAGGGGTCACATGATATTGTTTTGTCGAATTTTTTGGAAAAAATTGATAAACTAATATTTAAAATAATAAATTTTGATATCGTCTGCATTGGGTGAAGGTTTTTCAAACCACACCATCAAGGCATGCTGATTCGTTCCAACTGTGATGTCTCAATTTCGATTGTGGTACTTACGTTCAGATATCTGAACAGTTTTCGATATATCGGTATACTGCGATATTTTTTTGAATACCGATATCGGTATTCTGTTTTGAATATCGTGCAGCCCTAGGTACCTGGGGAATGCTTGTTTACTAGGATCAACAAGCTCCTTTTTACTGGAAAAATAGGAACTGTTCACCAATACCCTTAGGGTGGAAGTCCTCTAACATGGGTGTAAACGATTGGCTGAACTACACTTTATATGTATGTTGGGGTCACAGTGAGCCATTGAACAGAAATATGTGACCTTAAACACCAATAAATAAGTAAATAATGAAAACAAAAAATGATTAAATACCATTAGAATATAAATAGCGATTCTTGTGAATTGGGTCGGTTTTTGCTGCTACTTGAGGTAAATGGTTGAAAATGTTTGAATGTTAAAACCGAAATTTCAGGTCCATGAATTTAAGTGCTTGAAAATTTGACTTTCTTTGAAAAAAAGTCAAGGAAAGTCCTTAAAAAACATATTAAATAATCACAAAAGTGGACATAGAATGTTGACCAGACTGCGACCCACTTGAAATGATCTATCCGATCTTCTCGCCTCGGCACCATAGTATCTCACTAGTCAGAAAAGAAAAGTGAGAACATTGGATCTGAGAAGCTGCTTTCATTTGTCTTTTTTTATGTCTCCCCTTCCCAGAAGGGAGACATATTGTTTTAGTGCATATTCTTCTTCTTCTTCTTCTTCTTCTTCTCCTCATACAAACTTTGTCTGGGCCATAACTTTTTTGTCTTTTGACCTACACCTTAGATACTTGGCATGTGGATGTATCACCATGAGCCGGTGTGCACTGTACAATAGTGACCTTCATGTGACCTTGACCTTTGACCTGAAGGTCAGATTTATGTGTTTTTTTAAGGGAAGCATCACACAAACTTTGTCCGGGCCATAACTTTTTTGTCTTTTGACCTACACCTTAGATACTTGGCATGTGGATGTATCACCATGAACCGGTGTGCATTGTACCATAGTGACCTTCATGTGACCTTGACCTTTGACCTGAAGGTCAGATTTATGCGCTTTTTTAAGGGAAACTGTCTGGACCAGAACTTTTTTGTATTTCGAGTCAGGCTTTAGATATTTGGCATGTGGATGTATCACCATGAGCCGGTGTGTAGCGTACCATTGCGACCTTCAGGTGACCTTGATCTTTGATCTGAAGGTCAGATTTGTGCTTTTTTCAAGGAAACTTTGTCCAGACCAAAACCTGTTTGTCTTTTGAGCCAGGCCTTAGATATTTGGCATGTGGATGTATCACCATGAGCCGGTGTGTCGCATACCATTGTGACCTTCATGTGACCTTGACCTCAAGGTCAATTTATGTACTTCAAATAGGGAGTAATTGTCCAGACCAGAATTTTTATGTTTTTTGACCTAGGACTTGGTTATTTGACATGTGGATGTGTCACCATGAGACCGCATGTCGTGACCTTCATGTGACCTTGACCTCAAGGTCAAATTTATGTACTTCAAATAGGGAGTAATTGTCCAGACCAGAATTTTTTTGTTTTTTGATCTAGGACGTGGTTATTTGACATGTGGATGTGTCACCATGAGACTGCATGTCATCTACCTCGATGACCTACGTGTGACCTTGACCTCTGCCCTTAAGGTCAAATTTATGTACTTCAAATAGGGAATAATTATCCAGACCAGAACTTTTTTGTTTTTTGACCTAGGACTTAGATATTTGACATGTGTATGTATCACAATTAGACCGCATGTCACATGTAATCATGACCTTCATGTGACCTTGACCTCAAGGTCAAATTTATGTACTTTAAATAGGGAGTAATTGTCCAGACCAGATTTTTTTTTTTTTTGGACATGTGGATGTGTCACCATGAAACTGCATGTCTGCTACCTTGATGAACTGCATGTGACTTTGACCTCTGACCTCAAGGTCAAATTTATGTACTTCAAATAGGGAATAATTGTCCAGATCAGAACTTTTTTGTTTTTTGTCCTAGGACTTAGATGATTGACATGTGGATGTATCACAATGAGACCACATGTCATCATGACCTTCATGTGACCTTGACCTCAAGGTCAAATTTATGTACTTTAAATAGGGAGTAATTGTCCAGACCAGAATTTTTTTTTTTTTGACATGTGGATGTGTCACCATGAAACCACATGTCCGCTACCTTGATGAACTGCATGTGACCTTGACCTCTGACCTCAAAAGGAAGGGGAGACATATGTTTTAATGTGCTAAAACACTTTCTAGTTTTCTAGTTTTTCCGCAATATTTTATTTTTTGGTTAACTTAACAAAGTTGCAATCGATCAACCTTGATGGCTGCACAGGCCTGAAACCAAAAAACCTTTAGCACAGTCTACAGGTTATATTTATGAAGAGATTTCATTGTAACTTGGTAGGATGACTCTGTATAACGCCTAGATGAGAACATCCTATTTTGGTTGGGTTCAGTCTACCATGATGGCCATAAGGGCATGTTACCTAGATCCCTTTAGCACAGTCTACAGCTTGCATTTATGAAGGGATTTCATTGTAAATAGGTAGGATGACTCTATAATGTTCAGATGAGAACGTTCTATTTTGGCCTTGTTTAGCACAGTCAACAGTTCATAAATCAATTTCATTGTAACATGGATGGATAACTCGGTATGATGTCTAGATGAGACTTCCTATTTTGGTCATGATCAGTCAGCCATTACCGCCGCCTGGTCATGTGACCTAGATTCCTTTAGCACTGTCAACAGGTTTTTATGAATGGATTTCATTGTAACTTGGTAGGATAACTTGGTATGATATCTAGATTTTGGCCATGATTGGTCAGCCCCGACTGCCGGACCATCACATGGTCTAGGTTCCTTTAGCAAAGTCTATGAGTTATATTTATGAAGGGATTTCATTGTATCTTGATTGGATGACTCATTTTTGAATAATTAGCTTAATTTGATAAAGTCAAGATAAGCTATTGCCATCACGCGTGCGGAAGTCTGTGAGTCTGTTCACATTTTCCTTTAGCACAGGCTACACCCCGTAGTTCTTGTCTGATCATCACAAAATTTCATGTGCAGGTTTGGGGTCATGTCTAGATGAGAACGTCCCCTTTTGATTGCGATCGGTCAACCGGTATGGCTGCCTGAACCGAAAACCATTAGCACAGTCTACAAGTCGCATTTATGAAGGGATTTCATTGTAATTTGGTAGGATGCCTCTGTGTAATGTCTAGATGAGAACGTCTCATTTTGGTCATGATCTGTCCACCGTGATGGCTGCCCAAGGCCGAAACCCAATAACTTTTAGCACAGTCTGCAGGTCATATTTAATATGGAGGGATTTCATTGTAACTTGGTAGGTTGACTTCATATAATGTCTAGATGAGAACTTCCCCTTTTGGACGCGATTGGTCAACTGTGACGGCTACAGGGGCCCAAAGCCCAAGAACTTTTAGCACAGTTTACAGGTCATATTTATGAAGGGATTTCATTGTAACTTGGAAGGATGACTCCAAATAATGTCTAGATGAGAATGTCCCCTTTTGGTTGCGATCATTCAGCCATAATGGCTGCACAAGCCCAAAACCTGATAACCTTTAGCATAGTCTATTGGTTGTATTTATGGAAGCATTTCATTGTAACCTGTTCGGTTGACTCCATATAATGCCTAGATGATGATATCCCCTTTTGGTCATTATTGGTCAACTGTGATGGCTACAGGGGCCCGAAGCCCGAAAACCTTTAGCACAGTCTACAGGTCATATTTATGAAGGGATTTCATTGTAACTTCGTAGGATCACTCCAGATAATGCCCAGATGAGAACATTCCCTTTTGGTCGTGATCATTCAACCATGATGGCTGCCCGAGCCCAAAACCCGAAAAACTTTAGAACAGACTACAGGTCGTATTTGTGAAAGGATTTCATTGTAACTTGGTAGGATGACTGACTATAATGTTGAGATGATGACGTCCCCTTTTAGTTGCATTCGGTCAACCGTGATGGCTACACAGGCATGAAGCCCAGAAACCTTTAGCACAATCTACAGGCCATATTTATGAAGGGAGTTCATTGGACCTTGATAGGGTGACTGTAACTTGGTAACTTTTGTTGACATATGTTAACTGTGAGGGCCACATACATTAACTGTGAAGGCCACGTTAACCCCACCCCTCAGTTCTTTAGTACAGTCTACACCGCATATTTTTTTTATTAAACACATAGCATACAGGGAACAGAAATTAACATATTCCCAATTATCACAATTCTTGTCTTATTTCATAATCCTTTCATAAACATTGAACATTATCCTTTTCATCAAACACAACACACAGACAAGTTAAGCTACAGTGTCATTGACACTTTCATTTTACTGTAACTTGATAACTGGCTGACAGACAGTAACTGTGAGGGCCACATTAACTCAGGCCTCAATTCTTTCGTACAGTCTACACCACAAATTATTCTTATTGAAAACATAGCATGAAGGGAACAGAAATTAACATATTCTCAATTATCACAATTCTTGTCTTGTCTCATAATCCTTTCATAAATTTTGAACTTTATCCTTTTCATCAAACACTACACACAGTCAAGTTAAGCTACAGTGTCATTGACACTTTCGTTAAAATATCTATCAAGCTCTTTCCAGTGAGGCATCACATGATATATAGTGGGAGCAGGGTGGCTCAGTGGTTATGAAATTGGACTTCAAACTGAAAGGTCCATGGTTCGATCCCTGCTGAAGTAACTGCACTGTGTCCTTGTAGTCCAGGCACATTAGACATAAAAATGAGAAAGTAAGGAAAAAAATCGGAGAAAGCTGATTTTTTTATATGTTTCCGGGACACACATTGCGGATAAAGTGTTTTGAAAAAAAATTTGACCCAGCTCCATATTTCTCATTCTTATTCGCCTTAGTAGGGTGAGAATCATAAATATCGTGCTGAATTATATTGAGAATACATATCCCCAACAGAAAATGCCAACTTTGTACCAATCCTCACACTCAATGGTGAAATATTCACGAAAATGTACAAAATTACGAAAATTTTTTTATTGTTTTCATACACACAACGGTACACAACGTCCATTAAATCAAATCTACCACTACTTTGGGAGTTGAATTATATATCAAAAATTGCAGAAAAGCAGTAGCTTTATAATGATATATAACAATAGTCATTTATTCCATAATGAACTGGTGAAACGTGTGAAATATTAACCATACCCCCTAAACTCAAATTCAAACGGCATCGACTTTTCTCATTCAAATACCGTATTATTATATTAGATGAATGAGCTAACAGAAATAATGCAACAGGATGATTTGAAGTTGTTCACTGAGAAAGGTTACTTTACCATAAGGCGCTCAGATAAATTCTGGGACGGGATATATTCTGATCAGACCATAGAGCAGTGTTTAATGAGAATGTTCAAGCTCCCTGGTGGTCTCACACATGGCAGGGGAATAACCGATAGCACTGTTGCGAAATGGGTACATGGACTACCTCTTTGCCTTCCGATATGTAATGCTCTCGAAAATTTTGTTCATGTTCACACTGGTCATGGCGAACAACATCGGGATCTCCGTCAAAGTTCACAATTGACTGATGCCGATGATATCACCAAATTATTGAACTGGCTCAGAGTGCATTCCCCCTTTCAGAATAGAGATCCACTACAATTAGTCTCTGTAGCGACCGGGTTTGTGGCCGACGAAACTGTGAACTGTGACCAAGTTCGCAAAATTGGTGAATGTTGCGTATCGAATGTTTAAGCAAAACGTTCAACAGCATCAAACTACGACCTGTTGACACTGTGAAGTCTTTCGCGTTGATGGCAAATAGCATCAAAGTCCGTGGAAGTAAGGTAGTGATTGACCCCACAATTCTGTTCAACCGCATCACATGTGTTATTCAGTCACAAGCAGAGATGGAAGAGTATCTCAAATATGAACTCGCCCCGAAACCACCAGCATTGTTTGATTCTGCTGGAATGAGGAAGACACAGAAAAGCACGCTCGGTAAGATCCTCAAAACCTACGGTTCCAAGCAAACTAAAATCCCAGAACATTCTCTGTTTGTTATAGATGGTGGATTTTTATTGAGGGCAGTTGTATGGCCTAAACAGTCGTCATATAAGGACATATGTACATCATATTCCAATTATCTAGTGAGACATTTTGGGGCGAATGTCGTGGTTGTTTTTGATGGTTATGCTTGTACAATGTTGACAAAGGGCATGGAACAAGCCCGTAGATCTAAAGACAGGTATTCCATTGATATCAATATCTCACCCGAGTTACCAGCCACCACACCCCAATCCGATTTCCTTGCAAATGCCAAGAACAAAACCCAACTGATCGATCTTCAAATGCAGGAGCTATCTGCTATCAATATTCAGTCCAAGCAGGCCGAGGCTGATGCTGATGTACTGATAGCCGAAACTGCACTTGACATCGCTCAAGATGACAACAATGTTGTCGTTGTGGGAACAGACACAGACTTGTTAGTCATTCTTACCTCTCGAGTTCAACCGGGATGTAATATTCACATGATGTATTCCATTACCCCAAACTTACTAGTTTCAGTTAGTGAAATAGCAACCAAAATGGGTGACCATAGAAGCAACCTCCTTGTAGCACATTCTATAAGTGGTTGTGACACTACTTCTGCACTCTTTCGAGTTGGTAAGAAGAAAGTATTCAGTACAATTGTCTCCGATGTTACTAGCGACTCACAACAGTATGTCAACACAATTTTGGCGGATGACAGTACACCAAGTGCCTGGGAACAACTTCTCCTGATCTTATACGGGAGTAAAACTGTTTCCTCTCTCGACCAATATAGATATGTCACTTACAAGCGTTATGTAGCAAAATCTAAACTGAATAAACCCATCGACCTAGCCTCACTCCCACCAAGCAGCGATGCTGCACAACAACATGTCTACAGATGTTATCTCCAGGTCCAACAATGGCTGGGCACTTCGCTTCCTCCGACGGATTGGGGGTGGTCGCTAGACAATGGACTTCTTGTACCGACTGCAGCCACAAAGCCATGTGCCCCCGATAACCTACTGAATCTGATCAGTTGTGGTTGCAAGAGTGCTTGTACAAAAAGGTGTGGGTGTAAGAAGGCAGGACTCTCTTGCTCAGGTTTGTGTAATTGCAGTTCGGATTCTTGTAACAACCACAGAAACACTGTCCTGTCGGAAATTTCTGAGTTCGATGAATAATATGTATATAGGTCATGTCATTTCTGTATATAGCGTTGATAATAGTCAATGTAACTTAATCCATGTTGATTGATTTGTACATTCTGTAAATATTATTTATTGATTTTTGTACATTCTGTAAATATTATTTATTGATCTAATGCTGCCAGACACAGACGTGTCTGTTCGGTCCCAAGCCCGAAAATAGTTGAGTTCTCATGCTGACGGATTTTATGCCAAAAGGGGTTACAAAGTTCGTGCGATTTTTTAAAAAATTTTTCAAACGCGTTTTCGAAAAAAGGCTGTAGAAAAAAAAGCTCAACTGGGATTTTAGGGGACTTTTGTCTAATCGTTCAGTGACATGTACTCGACATTCCCTGAAAAAATCAGCTTTCTCCGATTTTTTTCCCTAGTGAAACCTAATGTTCTGCGATTTTTTTTGATTTTTTTAGCTCAACTTTGACAAAGTCAAATTTGAGCTATTGTCATGGCCCGTCATCCGTCTGTCCGTCTGGTCGTCTGTCCGTCTGTCCGTCTGTCCGTACGTCAACAATTGGCTATGGCTCGGGCTAGAGGTCGTATTTATGAACCGATCTTTACGAAACTTCTTGTGTACCTTTGTTATGACCCTGGGACGGGAACGAGTGTTTTTAGGTGTGGTCCGAAATTCAAGATGGCTGCCAGTGGCCATTTTGTACCGATGATGCAAAAATCAGTTTTTTGTACAGAACTTCTGTATGAAAGTTTTGATTTGAATAAAGTTTTGTATAAATGTTTAGTACCATGGGATACATCACATATAATACGGGTTTTTTTCTCGTGCGTAAATTATGCAAATTAGACTGACTTTGATTTATTTAGTGTTACTTTCAGAGCTGTAAGTGCCAAGCTTCTATGGCTCGGGCTAGAGGCTGTATTTATGAACCGATCTTTACGAAACTTCTTGGGTACCTTTGTTATGGCCGTGGGACGAGAACGAGTGTTTTTGGGTGCAGTCCGAAATTCAAGATGGCTGCCAGCCGCCATTTTGTACCGACGATGCAGAAATCTGTTTTTTGTACAGAACTTCCATATGAAAGCTCTGATTTGAATAATTTTTTGTATGAATGTTTAGTACCATGGGATACATCACATATAATACGGGTTTTTTTCTCGTACGTAAATTGTGCAAATTAGACTAATTTTGATGTTTTTTGGGGTTACTTTCAGCACTGTAAGTGCAAATGCCAATACGGCTCGGGCTAGAGGCCGTATTTATGAACCGATCTTTACGAAACTTCTTGGGTACCTTTGGTATCACCGTGGGACGAGAACGAGTGTTTTGGGGTCCGGTCCGAAATTCAAGATGGCCGATGGCAGCCATTTTGTACAAAATTAGGTGCAATCAGATTTTTGCACAGAACTTCCATATGAAAGCCCTGATTTGAATAATTTTTTTGTGTGAATGTTTAGTACCATGGGATGCATCACATATAATACGGGTTTTTTTCTCGTGCAGAAATTATGCAAATTAGATGAACTTTGATTTTTTCAGTGCGACTTACACACAGTAAGTACACATGTCAATACGGCTCAGACTAGAGTCTGTATTTATGAACTGATCTTCACGAAATGTCTTCGGTACCTTTGTTATCACCTTGGGACGAGAACGAGTGTTTCTGGGTGCGGTCTAAAATTCAATATGGCTGCCAGTGGCCATTTTGTACCGAAATTAGGTCTAATCAGTTTTTTGTACACATCTTCTATACAGCTCAGACTAGAGGCCATATTTATGAACCAATCTTTACGAAACTTCTTGGGTACCTTTGTTATCACCGTGGGATGAGAGCGAGTGTTTTTGGGTGTGGTCCGAAATTCAAGATGGCCACCAGCAGCCATTTTGTACCAAAATTAGTGCAATCAGTCTTTTGTATAGAACTTCTGTATGAAAGTTCTGATTTGAATAAATTTTTGTATGAATGTTTAGTAACATGGAATACATCACATATTGTAAGGGGTTTTTTTTCGTGCAGAAATTATGCAAATTAGATGAACTTTGATTTATTCAGTGCTACTTACACAATGTAAGCACACATGTCAATACGGCTCAGGGTAGAGGCTGTATTTATGAACCGATCTTCACAAAACTTCTTGGGTACCTTTGTTATCTCCTTGGGATGAGAATGAGTGTTTCTGGGTACGGTCCAAAATTCAAGATGGCTGCCAGTGGCCATTTTGTACCGAAATTAGGTCCAATCAGTTTTTTGTCACAAGTTCTATACAGCTCGTATTTATGAACTGATCTTCACAAAACTTCTTGAGTACTTTTGTTTTCACCTTGGGACAGGAACGAGTGTGTTTTGGGGTGCCTTTGTTATCACTGTGCTATGAGAACAAATATTTTGGGGTTCAGTCAGACCCACTCTGGGACTCAAAGATTTTTTCTAGTTCAGCATCTGACTGTCACCCACCTTTACAGTACTTTACCTATACATTTGTTACAGGCAACGGTCAGTATTTATGTACAGACCGTTACAATACTTTATATGTACCTTTGCTATCAGGTCATTACCTAGATGTTTGTCATTGCTGTGTCACATACTATACATGTACATGTCTTTGTCTTGACAAGTTGAGCTACAGTGTCATTGACACTTTCATTCAAACGCATTTTCGAAAAAAGGCTGTAGAAAAAAAAGCTCAACTGGGATTTTAGGGGACTTTTGTCTAATCGTTCAGTGACATGTACTCGACATTCCCTGAAAAAATCAGCTTTCTCCAATTTTTTTCCCTAGTGAAACCTAATGTTCTTGGGCTATTGAGCAAGGCTCTTAATCCCGACTGTTCATGTGTGGGCATACTGCACGTTGGTGGTGCACTTGTCTTCAACCAATGCTAACCCTGCTTGTGTGAAGTTACAGTACGTGGAGAGTGTATAATCACTAAATCACCCACAGAGTGGAGATTCCACCTGAGCAATAATTGCAAATTTGCTGCAAAGCATAACCAGCAGCAGTAGCAAAGTTTCAGCCAATGGACCTCCGGGTTAAACCCGGAAGTCCATTGGCAGAAACATTGCTTGCGTTTTTTGTCGATAGGTACAAAATTTGAAAGTTATAGATTGAGTGATAACTCCACTCCGTGGGTGATTTAGTTACAATCCACTCTCCACGTACTGTAGTACGTTGGGGAGTCTGGCAGTTGCTTGCCATTGCTCGGTGGTTCTCTCTGGGCACTCCGGCTTCATCCACCTGTAAAACAATCGACAACAGGTGACCCTGGCTGTCAAAAGTGTTGTTAAATCTCAATAAATGAATAAAGATGATATGGTTTGTAGAAATGTTTTGAAAAATAAAGGGTTTTTTTCCAAATTTGCTCAATTTGTAAATTACGTAGGTGTATGTGGGTAATTTATTAGGTAAAGGGTTAACAATTAGCATGACTTGACTTTATAATTTTGCTGCAATCATGATATAGCCACAGATGCTGAAATTGACCTCAAACATCAATAAACAATAAACAGTTTTTATTTGAGTACAACATTTTTGCACTTTCTCTAGGTGAAGGGTTAAAAACCTGAACGGTGTCAGTTGACCAAATGGTCAGATCCACCTGGCTACATGTACAGAATTTTTTTCCACAAAACTTTATGAAGGGCATGTGTGTCTGCCAGTGAGTCTGTTTGGTGAATTTATGGTTTTTCTGTATGATTGAATTCTGATCCTGTCAAAACACATGGAAGTGAAGTCTAATGGAAACTGACCTTTACAAGAGGGATAGAGAGGAAATCATAAGATTTGTTTTCATCTCTTTTAACCCTTTACCTAACATGAAAAGCAGACGACACTTGCAAAAAAAATTCTTGAATAACTTTTTTTTTTCATTTTTTGTCTCAAAAACATAGGTTATGACCCCTCATTGGAACGAGCTCGACGAGCTCGTTCCAATGAGGGGTCATAACCTATGTTTTTGAGACAAAAAATGAAAAAAATAAATAAAATTAATAGGCGATTTTTGAGAATAGCGCTGGCCGGTTTTGGCCGTTACGTTGGGTAAAGGGTTAACATTTCTTTTCTCTCTGAACTCCTTACTTGATGCATGCAGCCCTGGTAATTCACCCTCAGCAATCAGCAGTGCCGAGGAAAGGAAAAATATCCACAGCAAAAATACTGCCGAGGATGGCTTCTTCAGAAAGCCTTGTGGTGGTGGAAATGGCACAACTTCCAGGTCACACAAGGTATCAAACCATGTGGATTATGGGGGCGTGGTGGCATTGCGGTAACCGGTTCTCATCAGATCACCGAAGTTAAGCAACGTCGAGCCCGGTTAGTCCTCGGATGGGTGACCGACTGAGCGATCGATTCGGATTCCCGCGTTATGTCCTTGGACAAGGCACTTAACCCTGATTGTCCACATGGGGGCACGATGATGCCGTGCACTAAAGCATACTGCACGTCGATGGTGCGCATGTCTTCAACCAATCTAGATGTGCGCACCATCGACGTTCTGCAGTGCGGAGTTACGATGTTGGGGAGCTGGCAGCTGCTCGTCGTTGCTCGGTGGTTCTCTCCAGGTACTCTGGCTTCCTCCAACCGTAAAACTGTCACGGTCATGATTATCCATTGTGCATAAGGATGTGACCTTAAACACCAATAAATAAATAAAAAATGTGGGTTACACTACACTGTATTGCTAATCTTACAATTTGCAGTACAAGTTGCAGCATAACCACTAGAAACTAGTGTTCTGCTTCTTCTATGTTTATAACACCAGAATCTGACATCAGTTTCTGGAAAGCTCTTACAGAGCTTTCCAGAAACTGATGTCAGATTCTGATGTTATCAACATAGAAGCAGTGAGATACTTAGTTTGTGGTTATACTGCATCTTATTTTCACTTGTACTTCCAAGATTCTTTCTCAGATTCACATGCTTCATGATATTAACACGATCTAATTGAGTGAAAGATTCTACACATTGATTGTGATGAAATACACATTTATCTTACAATCCAAATGTATTTTGTCTGTATTAACTCCACAACTGTCGTGTATCTGACCCCCTGATACAGATGTTTGTATCAGGGGGTCGGATACAAGCACGTTCCTTTGACGTGAGTTCCATTTTTTTTCTTTTTGTTCATCCATACGAATAAATAGTTTGTTATATATTTGTCTACATTCTTGACTTATCCCCAATATATTGTAAGATAAAAAATGATTATTACCATTATGTGGATGTACAAAATATGTATTCGAGTCTCGCTCCGTGTTCTAAGGGTAGATCACGACTCGTCTTCGACTCGTCGTGATCTGCCCTTAGAATCCGGAGCGCGACTCGGAAACATTTTGTACATCCACTAAATGGTAATAATCTAACCTCTATGTATTTCGAACTACTTTCACATGTTAAAGTTACTTAAAAGTTTTCACCTCACCGCATACTACATATACATGCCACTGAGACAATGCCTTGCCCCCTGATGATTTTTACACAATCGAACAGACTTCACCAGCAATTGCCGTAGAAGCACCAGTTTTCCACAGCAATTTTTTTGCCGGGGAAACAGGGATGAATTACCAGGGCTGTGCATGTTCATCACCAGTCAAGAAATTAATGGTTTATCACAAAACCATAATGCTTTAATATTTTTAGGATACAGTAGTGACCACGTAACTCGCTCCATTGTGTATATCAATTTGAAGATGAAATTGTTTTGTCATATAAATTCACTTCATTATAATTTGTTGGTGAATGTAACTTCCAAGCATCAAACCATTTACCATGCCTACAGTACAAATTTGACACGTTAATTGCACATAGGTTAAAGCAAAAACTCCTGTTAATTGAATAAAAAATCTTGTAATATGTTGTTATGCCTATTTGGCCTTACTACATTCAATACATGTATTTATTCTATTATATCTTGTTTGACAGAGCTAACGGATATTAGAATAAATGCTCTGTTATCACCAGAATACAGGAAGATTACCAAATCCCTGTTAAATGAATACCCATGTTAATTGAATAATAATAATTTTCACTGTCAATGTGGCTATTCAATTAACAGGGTTCCACTGCATTACAAAAATTGAGGCCTGGCATTCTTTAGGCCTACTGCCAAGCTAAAAAAAAATCGAGGTGGGCAATTTATTGCATGCCTGCAAGATCCTGTCACATGATGTCATATCCTCTCCAATTTGACTTCACACATTATTATTGGAAACAATCGGCTTCTTATGACTTACGAAATCCATTTCGGCCGATTTCATCTGCCAAACATTATCAGGTCAGACAATCAAGCACACCCATTTTGTTTGAGCAATATCATGTCATGTTTTAAGTCACACCTGTGGGCTTTGAATAAACAACAGGATAAATTATCAAATTGTAGTCTATCTATTTCCTATTATGATTAGCATTGGGAAATAAAGTAAAGAATGTGAGCAACTATTTCTGAGCTTTGGAAAAAATCACTCCTATATTTTTCACACTTGTAAAATGGACACTGCGAGTGTGATTTCTTACACACCTGCATTTTTTCTGAGATGTCTCAGTGAATGTGGAGAAGATATATTAATTCAATGACACATTTTCTCCCATGAATAATATATTTAATGAGATAACTTGTATGTGTCCAAATAGTTACTAATCATTAGTAATGTTCCGGTTTTTGGAAAGATGCAAAATTGGGAACTAAGAGTATCATATATTTAACATTCAAGTCAAACAGAAAAAATTAATTGAATCTCTTCTAAATTGTTAACTTCCTGTAGAACTCAGTTGGAAAAGAATGTCTCTTTATGGCAGAGTTGCCTCCCATGCACAGTAAATTGATGGAAACTCCAGTGACAATTTACATTTAGGACTGGCTAATTCCATTCACCATGCACCTAGTACAGGGATCATTTATAATGACTGACATTCCGTTTTGTTAATGTTTGGCAGACACGGAACAAAATGATCAAACAGCTTGCCAGTGATCGGGCCAACTAAACTGATTGCATCTAAACAGAGAGATATGTGAGCAGTGTGTACTGCATTTATCAAACAGTTGAGAAAAATCTATAAAACTGCTGGTAAATTGTCAGTAGTCTCAGTGGATTTACTAAACACTTGATTAGAAACTTGGTAGTTCTTACATAGGGGATTGTACAGTTATTCACAACACTGACGTGACGAGTGCGTGGGTACTCACACGGCTTTGTAAATACAATATTCTTTGTTTGCTTACTACACTTATTTATATTAATTATTGACTTATCAGTACCAAATCTGGCATCGATTATATGAACATGGATAATCGCAGAATGAGTGTTTCTTATGGTACCACTGGGGTCATTTTGGGTGTCTACAGGGTCCAAATATGGGACCCTTTCCCAATGGCATGTTTCTATGATTTTTAGTCGAGTTCTGACGAAGTCAAACTCGACTTATAGTTTGATGAAGTGGCGGGCGGGCGGGCGGGCGGGCGGGCGGCGGTCGTAAACAATTGGTTTCCGGGCAATAACTTTAGTTCTATTTGATGCACCTTTACCAAAATTATACCAGAGGTTACCCTATAGGAAAGGAAGACACCTATCGATTTCAGAATCTCGCGCGCCAAGGTTAAGGTCACTGTTACTATAAATAGAATATTTTGTGACAAATTGGTTTCCGGGCAATAACTTTAGTTCTATTTGATGCACCATTACCAAACTTATACCAGAGGTTACCCTATAGGAAGGGAAGACACCTATTGGTTTCAGAGTTTGGGAATCCAAGGTCAAGGTCACTGTTACTATAAATAGAATATTTTATGACAAATTGCTTTCCGGGCAATAACTTTAGTTCTATTTGACGCACATTTACCAAACTTATACCAGAGGTTACCCTGTAGAAAGGGAAGACACCTGTTGATTTCGGTGTCTGGGACTCCAAGGTCAAGGTCACTGTTACTATAAATAGAATATTTTGTGACAAATTGGTTTCCGGGCAATAACTTTAGTTCTATTCCGTGTATCTTCACCAAACTTATACCACAGGTTACCCTATAGGAAGGGAAGACACCTATCGATTTTGGAGTCTGGGGCCCCAAGGTCAAGGTCACTGTTACTATCAGTAGAATATTTTGTGACAAATTGGTTTCCGGGCAATAACTTTAGTTCTATTTGAGGCACCTTTACCAAACTTATACCAGAGGTTACCTTATAGGAAGGGAAGACACCTATTGATTTCGGAATGTGGGACTCCAAGGTCAAGGTCACTGTTTCTACAAATAGCTTATTTCTTCAGAATTTAATGTCAAAACTCGACTTCTGGATCTGTGATCCTCTTGCTTTATTTTGACTTGAAATCACTTTTTACTGCAACGAAACAGATTTTAGATAAATTACATCCCAAGACCCTTGTCAGTTGTGTCTAGGCAAGACTTGGCAGCCTGAAATGCCTTTTCAGGCAGCCAAATCTTGCCTAGACACAACTTCTAAGCCTCAAAATGTAGACTGTCCAAGTGTAGAAAATACAACAATTTATAGTAGAGGAAACAAATGCTGATCATTAGCTCACCTGACTTTCAGCCGTCCGTCGTCGTCCGTAAAAATGGTGTTTGCGTCTTCTCCTCCCAAACCGCTGAACCAATTTCATTGATATTTGAGATAATAGTTTGTTATGACATCGCAATTTGATTTTGTTCAAATCAAGTTGCCTTGTCCCTCGGTAGGGCCACGTCCAACACGTGTGCTTAAATCTTCTTCTCATGAACCAGCAGTAGCAGAGACTTGATATTTGGTGTGCAGCTTCCTTTTGAGGTGTAGACTCAGATTTGTTCAAGAGAAGCTTGAGGAGCTATATTTGCCTTCGTTATGGGAGGGGCAATAATTTTTGCCCCGCCCAAAATTTCTATTTTTCAAACCGAGAGGCAGATTTGAACCAAATTTGATATGAGAGCTTATTGGGTCATAAGTACTTAATTTATGCCCCATTTTTTTCCACGTTGCCCCATGGGAACCGCAGGGGCTAAAAATAGAAAAAATTAAAACGTCCAAATCTCCAAAACTACACAGCACTGAGAATTCTTATTTGGTGTGAAGCTTCCTTAGGACCAACAAAATGGAATGGTTAAAAAAAATTGCTATCGGTTTTATCATGGGGTATTTTTTGGGGACTTTGAAAAAGTACTGAGTCAGCATTTTTTAATACTGTGGGTAATGGGGAAAACATTAAAGACTACTTTTCTCCCAAACCTCTACTCCAAAAGCTTTCAAATTTCACATATAACATCTTTGGAAGCTTGTTTCACATGTTTATTGAAATCAAATCTCTGGGTCCATATTAGGGCTCTCCATGGGAGCCTAAATGTTTAAATTAGTGCAGTATGAGGAATATTCTTTAAAAATCTTCTTCTTCAGATCTACCAATCAGAATCTTCTGAGATTTGGTATGCAGCATGCTTGGGGGTGGGATTCAAGTTTGTTCAAGCCAAGTCCCTTGGTTCATATTTGGACTCACTGTGGGAGCCCAAATTATAACTTAGTTCAAAATGAGGAATTTTCTTTAAAAAATCTTCAGATCCAGCAGTCGGAATGTTTTGATATTTGGTATGCAGCATCTTTAGGGGGGTGAGATGCAAGTTTGTTCAAGCCATGTCCATAGGTCCATATTTGGGCTCACTGTGGGAGCTGAAATTGTAACTTAGTTCAAAAAGTAGAATTTTCTTAAAAAATCTTCTTCAGATCCAGCTGTCGGTATGTTTTGATATTTGGTGTGCAGCATCCTTAGGGAGGTGAAATTCAAGTTTGTTAAAGCCAAGTCCCTGGGTTCATATTTGGACTCCCTGTGGGAGCCCGAATTATAACTTAGTTCAATATGAGGAATTTTTCTTTAAAAATTTTCTTCTTCAGATTCCGCAGTCGGAATGTTTTGATATTTGGATTGCAGCATCCTTAGGGGGGTGAGATTCAAATTTGTTCAAGCCAAGTCCCTGGGTTCATATTTGGGCTTACTGTGGGAGCCTGAATGATAACTTTTCTTTAAAAATCTTCTTCAGATCCAGCAGTCATATTTGGGCTCCCTGTGGGAGCCTGAATTATAACTTAGTTCAATGTGAGGAATATTCTTTAAAAATCCTTTTTTTTTTTTTTTTAGATCCACTGGTCAGAATCTTTGGATATTTGGTATAAGCTTTTCTTAGGAAGGTCAGATGCAACTTGTTGAAATCAATTCCCTGGGTTGATATTTAATCTACCCTGTCAGATGTGCACCCGCAGGCCCCCTGGGGCCTCTTGTTATTTAATGTGACTGTTTGTTATAAAACTTACGACATGTACTATACATGCAGTAGCTTCTGTATTAATGTTCTCAACTCAATATGAAGGTAACATTTCTTATTCATTGTGCGTTTCTTCTTCCAAACAAATTCCCAGTTGGAGTCTTCATTACAAGAATTTTCCCAGTTGCATGGGCCCCAAAGTGAGCAGAAGAATCCCTGCTGTAGGCATTCTCCCTTACATTGTAACAAGGCAAAGACTAAAAATATAACAGTTGATTAAAAAGTAAATTGATGTAACAAAACATCCATCCACCCTCTTGAAAAGTTTCAAATTTAAGAAATCACCTAAAAAACAAGGTATACATTAAGTTGATAGCTTCATCAAGTCATTTCCTCATTCAGTAGTCACAATATTTGTCAATTTACAATGGATAAAGCATTGTGTTGAAAATGATTTGCACCAAATTATATTGACCTGCACCAACTACTTGGGAGAGACATTTTGACCTGCACTAAAAAAAAAAAATTCAGGCCTTGAATACAGGCATTTGATTTATTATATCTTGTTTGACAGAGCTCCATGAGCTCTGTCAAATTTATTTATTTATTGATGTTTTAAGGTCACATATTTATGCACAATGGCTAATCATGACCGTGACAGTTTTACGGGTGGAGGAATCCAGAGTACCCGGAGAGAACCACCGAGCAACAACGAGCAGCTGCCAGCTCCCCAACATCGTAACCCCGCACAGCAGCACAGACAGGGTTAGATTGGTTGAAGACATGTGTACCATCGACGTGCAGTACGCCTTAGTACACGGCGTCATCGTGCCCCCACGCGGGCAATGGAGATGAAGTGTCTTGCCCAAGGACACAACGCAGTTGCCGCAGGTGGGATTCGAACCGAGGACCTCTCGGCTTGCAGCCTGCACCTCGACCTACTGAGCCACCGCACTCCCCAGCTCTGTCAAACAAGATGTTATAGAATAAATGCTGAACTTTCATTGAGAATACAGGAAACTGACAAAATCCCGGGTTAATTGAATGCTTGATCGCAAGGAAAACCGTGTCAGTAAAATGTATGAAAATTGATACAAAGTCCCGTCAATGGACAGTCAAAGATTTTTATTGCAATAAGAATAGATGTGTGACTGAAAATCATGACATTGCAACAAAACACAATTTACCGTATTTACTCTATGTATTGGGACACTCTATGATTTGGGACACACATTTTTTCCAGAAAACTATATTTTTTTTATGCTCTAAAGTTGGAGACATTCAGTAGATTTGTTTCCAGTTGGCCCGTCGCTTGTAGCAGACAACACTCATAAAAAATTTCTTTAACTAAAAATTTTCATTTTTTGCTTCCAAAACATAGCTTATGATCCCTAATTGGAACGAGTGCATTTTTGCTTCCAAAACATAGCTTATGATCCCTCAATGGCGTTCCAATGAGGGATCATAAGCTATGTTTTGGAAGCAAAAAATGAAAATATAAAAAAAATTGGACGGCGATTTCTGTATATAGTGATGGAAAATGAATCACACACAACTTTATTCAGCATCAAATCAAGACCAGGCTGTGTTCTTTTCCCATTTTCTAAGAATTGGGACACCTGTGAAAATAATTATTTTTAGCTGTCCCAATACATAGAGTAAATACGGTATCCTTATTGAAATTGCAATTCTGTTCTAGTTTATGAATTAACTTTTCATTAGTCGTTCAGTTTGAATCTTGATTTCCTTTCTTGACTTAGTCGCCATTGTGTTTGTTTTTTGTTCGAAACAAAATTTCAGTTTTCAGTTGCGACTTTGTCAAAACTTTGATCAAATCAGCTATTAGGCCACTTTAGTGATCAGTGGTAAATAGATAAAAAAAATATCATTTTTCGTTTCAAAACATTTTGTTTAATATGACCCCTCATTATCATGAGCTCACAAAAATTTATCCAATCACAGGCCATATAAGTTCTGTTTTGGAAACAAAGTAAAAAAAATCCGCACAATATAAATGGTCTAATTTGTTTAACCCTTTACCCAATGAGTCACCCGCATCCGCCCGCGAAATATGCATATTCAGCAGTTGAAAAAATATTATTTTTCCAAAAATTTCAACAAAACCATATCATGTGGCCCCTCGTTGGAACGAGCTCATTGAGCTCGTTCCAATGAGGGGTCACATGATATGGTTTTGTTGACATTTTTTTTAAAATTAAAAAAACTGATATTTAAAATAATAAATTTTGATATCGTCTGCGTTGGGTAAAGGGTTAAAGTGTGGTCTGTTTTGGCTGACATGTCATCATTAATGGTTAACTGAAACATACATTTAAAATTTAAATTTTGAAAAGGACTTTGAAAGTTTTTTAAGTTTATCTTTTGAACCTGTATCAACCAAGTACACATATGTTCCTCCCATTCCTCTCCAACCCATCCTGTCCTCACCATCCTCTCTTCCACTTCGTTTCCTTCCTCATCTATTCAAATGTTTGGGTCAAGGTGATGATGTGTATTGAGGCGTACTCTGTGTTTCATTAGGGATAAAATGTTCTCTTTTTATGGAGCTTTGGGGGAAAAGTCTAGTGCTGAAACAGCTGACCTGTTATCTGATCACAACACACCATTTTTCCAAAAAAAAAAAAAAAGCTGTCAGCAGGATAACTGCAATGTTAATATTATATATTGTCTATAGTACAAAAGGCCCATTTATTACCCTGAATGTGAATGTTACTGTAATTAATCAAACTTGCAATGGTCGAAGACATGCGTGAAAATATATATAGAAAGGATATCTACTCTGTTTTAGTGAATTTGTGTGGACCTGAAAGTATTATTTTTCACTCGTGCAAGCACTTGTGAAAAATAAAACTTTCACGTCCACACTCATAAGATATTTCCCAATATTCACTAAAATAGCGTAAATTTTCTTTTTATTATATGCTACGTGACTATTTTACTGCGCAATATTCAATATTCAGCCCAAAACAAACAGTTTCAAGACAATAACAAAGATCTGCTGATAGTTCCTTCAAGGCGATGTCATGCGCTGAAGCGTGACATCATTTAGGAAGCTACTGAGGGATATTTCTCGATATCCATCGAGTCGATGGATATCGAGAAATATCTTTTAGATAATTTGTGATAATTCACAGGCTAGCATATAATAAACTGTTATATGACTATAGTTCCAGTTTTTTTTGTTATATGACATGCCACTTTCATACTCATGTTTCACTACTGTTCATGTACAGTTAAAACTAGAAGTCCTGTCACGAACTGTGTGCTTATCTAGGCTTAATTGCACGTAGGAATTGCCATATCGAATGACATCCAAAGCACGGCAGGTTCTCCTGTCAGTGCAAACACAGGCAATGTTTCTGCCAATGGACCTCCGGGTTACCCGGCGGTCCATTGGCTGAAACATTGCTTGTTCACACGCCACATGTACAGAATTTGATAGCCTTACTAAGGTCATAACGCGTAGATTAAGGTACATATCGACGTGCTATTTGTGCACATTTCATGACAGGACTTTTAGTTTTAACTGTATCAAATTTATGTCAAATGCATTCTTAGAAAACAACCACGAGTCACGATTCTACATTCAGTTTTTGTTTAATTGAATGGTCTACAGTTGACACAGCCACGGGATGTCTATTAATGTCTCACGGAGATTACCTGGTTAGCAGTACCAAATAAAATGTACAAAGCCCACTAGGCAGAATTCATTAATAGTACAACTTCATTTTGCAACTTTTAGCTTTTGTAAGCTTGAGGAGAGCTAATCGCTCCCCTAGGTCATGAGAGGAGAGCGATTTTTATCCCTCCTGCATTTTTAAGAATGCCAGTCCTGGTTCAAGAAATTTTTTTTTTTGTATTGTTTCTATTCAAGCTAGGAAAAGCGTTAAATAAATTTTGCCCATAAATAAAATTATTGTGGATATTTATCCACTAGATATCTCTTATACAATATTAAGCGTTAATTTCCGGAGTAACTGTATAAGTATTGGCATGTCTGTAGACAAGCATGAGTCATCCACGATGGTTTCACTGTTTCTGGCAATGTTCATCTGAAAGCACTGCTGTATGAGGGAAATTGTTCCATGTAATTTCTTTCTTCATGCCATTATCTCGCTTTATTGAATTATGGTATCAGAGAGTAGTCATTAACATTGTTCTGGAAAGTAAGGACTGACTTGTCATCCCCAATCTCCACAAAGTCAGCTCTAGAGAGTGCTACTTAAGTCATCTCAATATTTCTCTCATTCATGGTGTGCATGAACACAGCTAGGACTTTCACCCTTTATCTACAGTTCAGTTGCTGCGGAGCAGTCGTAATCCATGCTTGGGCAGTGATGACCATGCATGGGTTAACCAGGTAATAAAAATTTTCAGAAAAATTTTAATTAATGAAGCACCGGGTTGTACCCGGTGCTTCATTAATTAAATTTTTGATGGTTATTCCTATAATTAGCGTTTCTAATGTAACATTATTGCATCCATAAAAATATTACCCACCCATGACTAGTCCATGGCAGCTGTACTGTACGTCTGTGGCAAACCTGAAAATAATGAATTTTTTGCTGTTATTGTGGCAGGTACCGAACATCTTTTGTACCTGCCAGGGATGTAGGAACCTTCCCCTGACTATTTCCACAAATTAGTTCAAAGAGAAAGAGGGCTGTCTTCTTTACAAATACAACATTATTTTTACATCATAATACAGTACTAGAAAATCGGTGTCTGTGTGGGGGTGGGGTAGGGGGGGGTTGGGGGTGGCTGGGAGGTCCCCCTTGACTCCAATGTTGACACCCAAAACTTGTATTTCTTTCTTGCTCAAATCATTTGTGCCTTCTATGTCCTTTGATGTAGAGAAAAGTGCACTTTTTGGCTCTTTTACAGTACAGTCACCATGGACTGGTCACTTTCCATGGGTGGACAGTTTTTCCATGGATGCAATTAAATTACATTACAAACACTAATTATAGGAATAAGCATCAAAAATTTAATTAATGAAGCATCGGATACAACCCGGTGCTTCATTAATTAAAATCTTGCTGCTGATTATTTTTATTACCTGGTAAACGCATGCATGAACATTACTGCCCACACATGGATTATGACCAGTCCACAGCGACTGTACTGTACAGTTAAAACTAGAAGTCCTGTCATGAAATGTGCGCTTATCCTGGCTCAATTGCGCGTAGGAATTGCGCGCAATTGCCATATTGAATGGCATCCAAAGCACGCCAGGTTCTCCTGGTTATTCATAGCAAATAAAGGCAATGTTTCTGCCAATGGACCTCCAGGTTACCCAGAGGTCCATTGGCTAAAACATAGCTTGTACACAGGCCATATGCACAGAATTTGATTGCCTTACTATAGTCATAATGCGTAGATTCACGCGAAGATCGACGTGCTATTTGTGCGCATTTCATGACAGAACTTATAATTTTAACTGTATTTAACAAATTTTTCCACCGGCCTGGTTGGACAGTATGTAAGATATAGAGCCAAAAATGTGCCCTTTTGTCAGTGTAGAAGTGCATTAGGGCCCAAATGTAGCTTTGTGTGTTGTATTTCCATTGTGATAGAGTGGAGCCCACTTAATTGTATATCTTTTAACTGGTAGAGTACTAAATTATTTTTGACCATCAAATCTTGTACACATGTCTTTGCCCTGTTACAATTTATGGGAGAGTGCCTGTGGGCACTCTCCCATAAATTGTAACAAGGCAAACCCTTAGAGACTGAATAATATCACTTCAATGATAATACAAAGTACATGTACTGAATATGAGCCTTCAAGCTGTGGTACCTATACTGCAGAATAAAGCCCAAATATGGTCTTCCAGCACTCTACCAGTTATCTGAATAACCCTGTTTATTGAATATAATTTCCCATCACAAAACTTTTTACCATACCTCCAGGACAAATTTGACATGTTAATTGAACATATGTTATAGAGTAAACTCCTGTTAATTGAATAAAAAATCTTGAAACCTGTTGAGAAATTACCCGGACTGTCTACAGTTTTTCTTTGTTTATAGACCTATTTGCCAAAAATTGCCAATTAATTTTCATTATATTTTCATTTTTTGTCTCAAAAACATAGTTTATGACCTCTCTTTGGAATGAGCTTTTCAAGCTCGTTCCAATGAGGGGTCATAACCAATGTTTTTGAGACAAAAAATTAGTTATTCAAGAATCTTTTTTGCAAGTGTCGTCTGCTTTTCATGTTAGGTAAAGGGTTAATTAAATACTCCTATTAATTGAATAATTTTCATCGGCAAAGTAGCTATTCAATTAACAGGGTTCCACTCTGTTTTAAATTTTTAGCTCAACTTGACAAAGTCAAGCTGAGCTATTGCCATCACTTCTCGTCCGTCAGCGTACGTACGTACGTACGTACGTACGTACGTTAGTATGTTAGTACTTTAGTACGTACGTCCACAATTTCCTTTGGCACACCTCACAGGTCGCATTTATGATCAGATTACTTTGAAACTTCTTATGCTTGTTTGGGGGGACCTCTAGATGGGAGCTATCGATTTTCTTCAATTTCCGTCAAAAAATGTTGCCGCGGCCAACGTTCTTAGAACTTCGTTTAGTCAAACCACAATATTTCCCTTTGGCACACCCTACAGGGCACATTTATGATTTGATTGCTTTGAAACCTGATACGCTTATTTAGGGTGACCTCTAGATGGGAGCTATCGATTTTCTTCAATTTCCGGCAAAAAATGTTGCCACGGCCAACGTTCGTAGAACTTAGTTCAGTCAAACCTCAATATTTCCCTTTGGCACACCCTACAGGGCACATTTACAATCAGATTGCTTTGAAACCTGGTATGCTTGTTTGGGGAGACCTCTAGATGGGAGCTATCGATTTTCTTCAATTTCCATCAAAAAATGTTGCCGCGGCCAACGTTCTTAGAACTTGGTTTAGTCAGAAGACTTGATATTTCCGTTTGGCACACCCTACAGGGCACATTTATGATCGGATTGCTTTGAAACCTTTCATGCTTGTTTGGGGTGACCTCTAGATGGGAGCTATCGATTTTCTTCAATTTCCATCAAAAAATGTTGCCGCAGCCAACATTCTTAGAACTTAGTTTAGTCAGACCACAATATTTCCCTTTGGCTCACCCTACAGGGCTCATTTATGATTAGATTGCTTTGAAACCTGGTATGCTTATTTACGGTGACCTCTAGATGGGAGCTATCGATTTTCTTCCATTTCCATCAAAAAATGTTGCCACGGCCAACGTTCTTAGAATTTAGTCTAGTCAGACCACAATATTTCCCTTTTGTATACCCTACAGGGCACATTTATGATCGGATTGCTTTGAAACCTGGCATGCTTGTTTGGGGAGGCTTCTAGATGGGAGCTCTCGATTTTCTTCGGTTTCTGTCAAAAAATGTTGCCACTGGCAAAAAAAACTGACATTGGTCCCAATGATCTTCAATTTTGCCATTTCAAATTCATTTATAACTTACCAAGTTCAAGTTTGTCAAGTTGAGCTACAGTGTCATTGACACTTTCATTTTACCAAGCTCATCAATCTTCACTTGAATCAATTAACTCGAAGAGTTTTAAATTATTTTTCAACAGTGCTTTGTAATATGAGTATTTTTTTTCAAGATATATACCGACCCACACTTATGTTTAAATGGGTTTACGATTACTGGATGAGAGCGAGTGGTGCAGGATTACCACAAAAGCTGTGAGGCTCAAGTGGTTTCCCAGCACCACTTGCTTGAGTCCATTAATTAGTCATTTGAAAATACACGTCAATCTATGCTTGGAAAATACTATTTTATTTATTTATTGCGGTTTAATGGCACTTTCAATGGCCCAGGTCACCCTGTGTGTTTTATGGGTTGAGGAAGTCAGATTACCCGGCGAGAACCACTGAGCAATGGTGAGCAACTGTCAGACTCCCCAACATACTAACTCTGCACAAACAGGGTTAGCATTGGTTGAAGACAAGTGCACTATCGACATGCAGTACGCTTTAGTACACAGCGCCACAGTGCCCCCAAGTGGCAATCATGATGAAGTGCCTTGCCCAAGGACACGACGCAGTTACCCCTAGTGGGGATCGAATTGTGGACCATTCGGTTTAGTTTAAACAATATTTTATTCAGTGAATATTGTTTACTTTACAGAATTAAACACCAAAAAAGTAACAGTACAAGGCACAGAAGCTCACAATATAACATATATTTAACAATAAACAAATTACAAAGTAATGGAGGAATTTGACAGAAAGCTTGGAGCTCATGTGTGTCATCTCCCTGAGACCTTTTGGTTTGAAGTCCAATAATGTACCAGTGAGTCTGAGCCATGTACTGCACTCCCTTGGAAAATACTGCAATACTGTTCGTGTTTTAAATATCGTAATAATTATTTTTCATGGGGTTCATCTCATAAAATTGACAATATGTTGCTTCAGGAAAAATGTGTATTTAGTAGTAGGGTCAGTGGTAACATTTTTATTACCCTGTAGAAACTACAGAAAGTCATTGCAGCATTACTACATTGCCCCTCCCTCAATCCCTCATCCACCAAAACATTACCCCAACCCCCGCACACTCATAAAAAAAAATCGGTTCTACATACATAAACTACTGAGCAGAATTTAGATGAGTTTTTCTTAAACCAGCCTTATCATTGTTCCACATTATTTTCTTTTTTCAACTAATGGAGGTGGGTGGCAAGCCTGGAAACAAGAAGACTGTCGCTTCAGAATGAGGTAGAATGAGGTCCCCAGAGGGTGAATTTGGTGATGCTACCCTGCACATCAGGGTAGCATTACTAAATTTGCCCTCTCTGAACCTCAGTCTGAATCAAGGTCTCAGGTCTAATCAGTAAGAGCTACCCAGAGGATAAATTGTAGCCCACTGTATGGGATAGCATTAGCAAATTCACCCTCTGGGGATCTCATTCTGCAAATGACAGATTGCTTTTTTCAGGCTTGGTGGGGTTGGATGAGGTTGAAGGGTGGAGGTTAACTTACTAAGTGTGCAGTCTGAATCAAGGTCTGAGGTCTGATCAGTAAGAGGTACTCAAGAGGATAAATTCTAGCCCACTGTATGGGATAGCATTAGCGAATTCACTCTCTGGTGACCTCATTCTGCAAATGACGGATTGCTTATTTCCAGGCTTGGGGGTGGGGGGGAGGGGTGAAGGGTAGAGGTTAACTTACTAAGTGTGCAGTTAGTGATAGGTAATCAGTAACTACTAAATAACTGTCAGCCATCTGCAGGCACTGTTGCCAGTTTCGCTCTCGGTCTTTCTGCTTAGCGATAACCAATTTCACAATTGATTTAGTCCTGCTTTCGGAGAGCTAATTCAACTTAACATGCTCTTCAAAGGACATTGATAAGCATGTGCTGCTCCATTGCTGAAGTGTGAACCAAATAAGATAACTCAGTAGGCCAACTATCAGACCATTTGACAGCACGCAGCATTGAGGGTAACACTTACAAACTGTACCAGTGCCAGGTGCCAATATTGAAAACCAATTGGATGTTTTTGCTTAAAAGTAATTAGTTTTCTCCAGTTTTCAATAAAGAAAGCAAGGGTGACGTTTCACTGTTCATTTTCCTGTAGGGATCATGTAACTGTGAGGACAATCGATAGTTTTTAGTATTGTTGTGCATCAAACATTTTGTTATGAGAAATGGTAATTCCAATAGATAAATGTTGCCGAAGGTTTCCCTTGGTTATTTTCCACCAACGCTGCAAACTATAAGAAGCAGTCTAACATGAGAACTTTTGAATGCAAAGTGTACTTTTATCAGACCATACTATAGCTTTCTTGTTAAAATTACTACATGCTCCAAAACTTTTGTGCTCGTGAGAAATATAGTTATGGGTGTGTAATAAATCATGCTACCACCAAGGTGGGCCTTCATTTAGCAAGATTTTATTCATAAAGAATTTTGTTAAAATTTATTGGAAAGTGCCACTTGGCCCTCTAATAAATTGTAACAAAACAATTTCTGCAATCTATTTTTTTCTACAGTTGAGCAAACAAACTAATTCTTGTAGTGTAAAGCCACTAAAGTGGCTTTCAGCACTTTTCGTATAGAGTCCTGATAGTGGTGGCTTCTAGCACTCAACCTGCTAGGGGCCTCAAAATTTTAACACTGTGGGCAGTTTGGGGAGAAGAGGGACATTAATACGTCTTTTTGCAAACCACTTTTCAAATGCTTTCGTGTTTGCCATCTTCATAAGCATGATTCACAAGTTTGTTGAAATTGGGGAATTTGGCCCCCTTCGGTTGTATATATGGTTGTCATGGGCTCAATCTTTTTAGCAGTATAGGTAATGAGGAAACCACTGCTAATGCACTCCTCCAAATGTTTTCAAGTTTGATAAATAACTTCTTTGTAAGGATTATCAGGCCTGTTGATTTGAGGCGAACAACCGTTTTGATTGCCTGGAGGTTACCTAAAATGAAAAACATGTGAACCAAAAAAAGGTTTCGAAAAATTGTTGCCGGGTCACGCAAAATGTTTGCCAAGTTGAATGACCTCGTCTGAATGAATGGTGGAATGATGGTGAGCATCAACCAATCATCAGCTGCACAGGTGTTTGCATCTGCTGGAAGTAAAGCCGCTCTGTTGGGCAATTATGGCCAACAGAGCAGCTATACTTCAGGTAGATGCAAACACCTGTGTTGATGATTGGTTGATACTCAACATCATTTTAAACTGTTGATCATCTTAAGATGTAACAAAAGTACACAATCAGGAAATAGCAATAACCCATGTCTCTGTCACAAATGGCTGGCTGATTGAAAGATCAGCCAGATTTATGATGTAGGGCAACGAAATGATAGATTGTTTTGGCTAAAGCTGTATTTCCCTGCACATAGCAGGTGTTACCTGATAGTTTTGACTGACCGCTCATTAATACATTTCAATAGGATGGATTATTTAGTCACATGACAAATGGCTTTTGTCTTAGCGTGTATTCGCGGACAGAGATAGGGTTATTAATCACGCAATAAAAGCACCGGTCGTAAATAGTTCGTCCTCACATGCTTTCTCAATTTCATAGTTTTACCAGTCATAAAGAATTTTCATTTTAAATATTGTTCTCCCGCCTCCGCCCCAGCACCTCCTTACAGTCGAAAAACTTCTATGCGGCTTGATGGTTTCCAGTTCCAATGATTCTTTGCATATCATGTTCAAGTCCTGAATATATGCGTATTTTGCCTATTTTGCGCGGCGTATTTTGCCGCCCATTAATTCAGTCTTGATAAACATAGTTATTTGTGGATCAAGCCATAAAGGTCTTGATCCATTTCTTAAAGTGTTTTAGTGCAAAATTTATTTTTGTAAACAAGTTTATTAGTGTTAAATATATTTTTGTTAACAAGTTTATTTATTGGCTATACTTTATCAAAAGTTTGTAAGACTGAATTTATAAGATAACAATAAAGTATAGCCCATTATCAATCGAAATGAGACTGTGTTTTACTTCTTCTTGCCCAGGCAGCATAAATAGTGATTATGGAGATGCCATGCTGTTCGGCAGCATGCTATTCCATGCCAAGATTAGGCTATATTTGCAACTAATTTGAATCTGAATAAAGACTGAATTGCAGCCACACAGTCTCATTATTGTTCCTAAGGATTCATCTCTCTGCATCAGGATATTGCCCATAGGAGCAAGAACTTAGCTATGATACAACAGTTCATATATCAGTATAATTGTGAAACATAATTTACATATATATTTAGGTTACCTAATGGGTCACCTGAATCAGGTACAAGAGAATGAACAATAGGTTACCAATGCTCAGACCAGGTGAACGATAAATAGGTTGTGCAAAATTTTGAAAACAGGCCTGGATTATTTACTAATTTATACTAATGTATTCAAATAAAGCCCATGTGGTCATATTTACAGGTGTTTGGGACGTTTGTTTTACTTAAAAAAATTGAATGCCCATTTTCAGTCACCCACACTAGACGGTATGCCACATTGCCTGCAACAGTGCCTGCAGATGGCTGACAGTTATTTAGTAGTTACTGATTACCTATCACTAACTGCAAACAAGTGTCAGGATTTCACGGTAACGATCGTTACCGTGGTCACAAAATGACAGAACCGAAATATCGTTACCCACTCAATCTGTCACTAAAGACATTGAAACATTTGTTGAAAGAAATGCTCATAAGAGCTGCTCGTTGGTGAATAATCATCACTGTGATAGAAACGAAATGCTGTTTACATTGAATACAGAAACAAGTTGAAGTGGGAAAAACATGTGTGTACCGTTTGCACAGGTTAGACACTTCAACCAATAACATTCTCGGAATGAGTAAAGTGCGGGACCCTTTTGCTGAAGTGAATGTGATTGGCTCATTCTGTAAACATCTTGACGTTTTTTTCGTCAGTAACATTATCACAAGTAATTTCATTGTGTGTCTGAGAATTGTTTAAGTATGATAAAATAACAAGCGCCTGTGTTCAATATATGTTGAAAACTGAAAAGCAGTTTTTTGAACAAAGGTATCATGCACAGGTTTACTGGAGGTATAATATCTAAAACAATAAATATATATTAAAAAATCAACATCCCAATAACCTCTGTTTGGTATCTATCGTGCTGGGGGTAACTCCCTTCACTCCAGACTGTTAATATAGGAGACTGAAACGTTTCGGGGCCTAAATGTCCCTATATCATTTCACATATAACTTACAAGTATATCAATGTATGCAGATTTATCTAGGAGGGAAACGTGTCTGAAATCTAAAAAGCTATGAATGATATAAAATTCCCTTGATTCGGAAAAACTTCAAAAAGGTTCCCATAACTGCTCACAGACGGTATCTAAATTTTGTTACCGGCGGGTTCCGTGTCTCTTAAGCCACGGAAACGATTTTTCGGTTCCGTTGACGTCTGAAATCCTGATATTTGTGCACACTTATTAAGTTAACCTCTACCCTTCAACACCTCCCTCCCCCCCCCCTCCCCCCCCCCCAAGCCTGGAAATAACCAATCCGTCATTTGCAGAATGAGGTCCCCAGAGTGTGAATTCGCTAATGCTATCCCATACAGTGGGCTAGAATTTATCCTCTTGAGTACCTCTTACAGATCAGACCTCAGACCTTGATTCAGACAGCACACTTAGTAAGTTAACCTCCACCCTTCAACCCATCCAACCCCACCAAGCCTGAAAAAAGCAATCTGTCATTTGCAGAATGAGGTCCCCAGAGGGTGAATTTGCTAATGCTATCCCATACAGTGGGCTACAATTTATCCTCTGGGTAGCTCTTACTGATTAGACCTGAGACTTTGATTCAGACTGAGGTTCAGAGAGGGCAAATTTAGTGACAGACCATCTCAAGTTTTATTTAGATAACCACGAGAGGAATGATAAAATCGTTCCTCTCAAATTTTATGGCCTGCGGCAACGATATTAAAAACACTATCACCACATATACATTTCCACTTTAAAAACTAGTTCCTGGAATTCATTTCACACAGTGGTGGCTGTTTACTTTCAGAGGGTAATTCATAGCCTGGAACTATGTGAATATGGAAAAAGGAATGGCATATTAATGATGGATATTTGGTAATATCTGTGACCTGATTAAGTTCCAGATTTCCAGTAGGAACCGGGGGAAGTGAAGAAGTGCTTGTTTACTGTGGTAAACAAGCTCTGTTCTACTGATAAAATAGGAGACAGAAACCAGTGCCAGGGATGGAAATCCTCTAAAATGGGCAACATGGGTGTAAATAATTCGCTGTACTTGAGTTTATATCCATTGCGCAAAAATATATGACCTTAAACAGGGCTTCCAAGGGGCCTTGGATTTATGGAATGGCCTTGAATTTGACTAAGGGTCATTCAATGCCTTGAAATCCTGGAAAATGTACTAGGAGACCTTGAAAAGCCTTGAATATTCATGAAATAAAAATGCTGACGAAGTGTTATCATAACAGTTTTATGTGCCAGAATTCATTAAGGGGTAGTCCTGTCTAGGACCTCCAGATCATTACCTCCCCCTCCCTTGGATGGTCCTACAGTTAAAACTAGAAGTCCTATCATGAAATGCGCACAAATAGCACGTCGATCTGCGCGTTAATCTACGCGTTATGACCATAGTCAGGATATCAAATTATGTACATGTGGCCTGTGCACAAGCAATGTTTCAGCCAATGGACCTCCGGGTAACCCGGAGGTCCATTGGCAGAAACATTGCCTGTGTTTGCAGTGAGTAACCAGGAGAAGCAGTCGCTGATTGTCCACATGGGGGCACGATGACATCATGCACTAAGGCGTACTTAACGTCGATGGTGCGCATGTCTTCAACCAATCTAACCCTGCCTGTGCTGCAGTGCAGAGTTATGATGTTGGGAAGCTGGCAGTTGCTCGTTGTTCCTCGGTAGTTCTCTCTGGGTCCTCCGGCTTCCTCCATCCATAAAATTGTCACCGACACGATATGACCTTGGCTGTTACAGTGTCGTTAAACCCTAATAAATAAATAAATAAATAAATAAATAAATAAATAATGTGTCTATTTAAGTTTGCTCTATTACAACTTATTGTAGAGTGCCTATGGGCATTCCAATAATTTGTAATAAAACAAACTTAAAACAAAAATAATCTGGCCCTCAACCAGTTATAAAAAAAAACTTGGCTAAACACTTCTTCGACATGATGAAAGGAGTTTTAATCAGACTTTGAAGTATGAATAAACATTTAATTACTTAAAGTAATTTGGGGAGAAACATTTGTATAAATTGTTTTTTTCTGGTGTGGATGTGAGAATATTGTGTTAACTCCTAGCACTCTGGTAGGATTTCAAATTTTTCGTCACTGACACCATATTGCCCATGTAGCATGAAAAATTTAACAAATTATATCTTGTTTGACAGAGCTCAGTGAGCTCTGTCAAACAAGGTATAATTTTTTAAATTCTCAGTTGCATTGTTGGAAAAATTTGCTGCTGAAAACTTTGGTATTTTGACATCAGAGTGCAGAGGGTTAATCAAACTAGATTATTGTCTCATTATTGTCAGATTGCTGTTGCATTCTGGCAATAATGAGGTAATAATCTGGAGTTGTTTATTAAGGGAATAATTTTGCCTAATAAATCAGTTGTGAACAAAAGTTTACAGATTTGCTTGATGGAAATTCCTTGAATCAGTGAAAGTTTTAATGATCCATATAATTTGATACTCATATACTATTTATGGCCAATGTAATTAGATTCACCTATTTCTAATAGGTGAATGTATTGTTATTGCTATTTTTCTTTTTTTTTTTTTTTTTATTTTTAGATTCACCTATTTCTAATAGGTGGATCTATTATTATTGCTATTTTTCTTTTTTTTTTTTTTTTTTATTTTTATTTTTTTTTTTATTTTTTTTTTTATTTCACCGAATCTTGTCTGACGGATTACGCGGAAACGGTCTGTACGATTTTGTTGAAATTCGGCACATCTGTAGAGCATCATGCGAAGTTTATCACCTGGGTCATGGCATTTCTGAAGTTTTTCGTTTTCTGCCAAAATCGTACAAAATGTAGCCAAAATGTCACGTTTTGCCCCAATTCTAAAAAATGCTCTGGGCGATTGGGCAGAAACGTTCCTAGTGTTTGAAGCATGTGCACCTGCATCTGTCTGCATAGGCAGTATTACCCACGTTGACCCTGTTTTGCCACAAACGTCACCCGAATATGCATTTTTTCCGAAAATTGCCAACATTCACATGCAATTTCTCAGCACTGCAACCACATTTTCGCAAATCACGTCCAGTGAGAAGATTGGGCATTCATCCAAGAACAATTTTGCTGTTATATGTTTTATTCAAAGTTTTAGCTTTCACCCAGTTTTCGGGCCTTGAATCAGTGGACCCTAAAAGTCTACCTAAAATTCGCTCATTTTACGTTCAGTTTTCTTCCACTTTGGAATGGAATATTGAAAAATAATTTACATGTCCACATTCACAATTGCCTACCTATCATATTTGCTGTTGTAAGTTTGGTTGTAAAGTTTAACCCTATGCCCATTCTGGTTGCCTAAAAGTAGGTACCGTCCAAGAAAACTTCAATTTTTTAGAATTTGGTAACTTTAAGTGTAAATTTACTCCATATCTAATTGACTGAGCACTGTATGTTTTCCATGGCTGCATGCAGCTGTTAAAGTACAACAACTTATGTTCTATATGTTATTATAAAAAGTTTAACCCTTGGCAGATTTGGGAGCTCCCATAAGGGTACTATCGGAATAATTACTGTTTTAGCCAACTTTCACATGCAATTTCTCAACACTGGAGACAAATTTTCTCAAAGTTTTTTTCCATGAGAAGATAGGGCGTACATCCTAGAACAATATTGCTGTTATATGTTTTATTCAAAGTTTGACTCTTCACCCAGTTTTCGGGCCTTGAATTGGAGTACCCTAAAATTCTTTGTAAAAGTTGGTCACTTTGCTGGTATAATATTGCTCAAGCTTTGTTATCAGTAAGTGTCAAATGTGATTCACAACAGGTGTTTATTTGTGTAACTTTGTAACTGACAAGCATTCTCCAGATGCTGTTTTCCTTATTTGATAGAGAGAACTGCACTTTTCAAAATACTCATTAACCCTCTTTTACTGATTTTTATTCGAACAAACCAATATTGCTATAATGCTGTTGATTTCTAACTTAACCCTGCATGCGTGGTTACAGAGAATTAGATATGGATTTCCAGCAAATATGGCTGGAATAATATGAAATACGGTCTGTCAGTGTGTATGCCAACCTACCTGCCTGACAGCAAGTGCGTCCTGAATTCGATTTTAACCATTCACCAGTCATTTCTGTGTGGAAGAGTAGAGTCGGTAGAGTTGTCAGAAATGCACACCTGCCTTGACTTCGACATTAACCATACACCAGTCATGCCAGTGTCAAAGAGAACGGTCTGTTAACCCTTTTGTTACTGATTTTTTAATTGCAACAGAATAGATATAAATGTGTGGTGACACTATTTCCTAAGCAGTATTGCTATGATGCTGTTGATTTCTAACTTAACCCCGTGCAGATGGTTTCAGAGAAGTAGAAATGGATGGCTAGAATGAAATGCAGTCTGTCTACCTACCTACCTGCTTGACAGCAGGCCTGTCCTGACTTCGATTTTAACCATTCACCTGTCATGCCTGTGTGAAAGAGTACAGTCAGAAGACTTGTTGTAATGCCTGCCTGCATGATTGTCTGCGTGCCAGCCCGAAAAAGCCTGCTAAACCGCCCGCCAGCCTACCTGCCTGCCCTTGCTTCGACATCAACCATACAACATTCATGCCAGTGTGAAAGAGAACAGTAGGTTAACCATCTTTTACTGATTTTTATTGCAACAGAATTGATAATTGTGTGCTCGCATATATTGGCATATATCCGACATTCTATCTGTTCAATTTGAATGTTAAATTAGCCAGATGACAGCTTTTTTGCCACCGTGTGAGGTTGTCAGTTTCTGTCGGGACGACCTAAAATAAGCAGTTTAACTCCACACTTTCTGTCCCATGTGAATGTGCGAATATTTAAAGCGGAACAATTTTATCAAATAGACAGAAATGATGCCAAACTCGACCGACATGTGGTGGGTAAATAGTGGATGGAAACGGCATTGCATTGGGAATAGAGTAGGGACGAATCGCCCCCATAGTTTCCACGCGATCCACGTTGTTCCCTCGCGGTCACGCCACTCGTATTGAGATTATTTTTCCATTTCGATGATTTTTGTCTCACGGGTTTCGCGAAAACGGCCTGTGCGATTTTACTGAGATTTGGCACACGTATAGAGTTCCATCTGAAGTTTCTCACCTGGGTCATGGCATTCCTGAAGTTTTTCGTTTTCTGCCAAAACAGTGGAAAATGTAGTGAAAATGACACGTTTTGCCACAATTCTCCAAAACCCTCTGGATGATTTGGCTGAAACTTTCGTTATATTTGTAGCATAACTTACTGAATCTGGCTACAGAGGCGATATTTCTAGCGTTGACCCCTTTTCACCACAAAATTACGAGCAATGTGCATTTCGGGCAAAAGTGGCCAGTTTTCACATGAGATTTCTCAGCACTGCAGCCGAATTTTGTCGAAACGGTTTCCGTGAGAGGATTGGGCCTTCGTCCAGGAACAATTTTCCTGGTACATGGTTTATTCAAAGTTTTAACCTTCACCCAGTATTCGGGCCTAGAATTCGAGTACCCTAAAATTCTTCGTAAAATTGGTTCATTTGGAGGTCACCTTTCGGCCATTTTCGAATGGAATATCGAAAAATGATTTAAATGGTCGTATTCACAATTGCGTACCGAGCATATTTGCTGTTGTAAGTTTGGTTGTAAAGTTTAATGCTATGCTCATTCTGTTTGCATAAAGATAGGTGCAGTCAAAAAAAACTCTCATTTTTCAGAATTTGGTAAGTTTAAGTGACGATTTACTCCATTCCTAATTGATTTAGCGCTGAATGTTATCTATGGCTGTATGCAGCAGTCATAGTGTGACAACTTTTGTTTTATATGTCATTATTAAAAGTTTAACCCTTAAGCAGATTCGAGACCGCCCATATGGGTACGGTCGGAATAATGGATATTTTCATAAAATCACTGAATATTGACAAGCGTGCAGTGATAGTTTGGAATAGAATATCCGAAAATGCTTTCGAAATTCGGATTCACAGTTCAATTCCAAGAATATTTTCTGTTATAAGGTTGCTGTAAAGTTTAACGCAGTCCCTGTCTCGGATGCATAAAGGTAGGTGCCGTCGAAAAAAACTCTCATTTTTTTCAGAATTTCGCTGGTTTAAGTGACAGTTTACTCCGTTCCTAATTCATTGAGCGCTGAACGTTTTCTATGCCTGCATACAGCAAGCGTAGCACGACAATTCTGTTTTATACGTTATTATTAAAAAATTTAACCCTTAGAGATTTAGGAGTTCCCATGTGGGTACAGTCGGAATAATTGTTATTTTCGCAAAATCAGTCCCTGAATATACTGGTAACCGTGCAGTGGCCTTTCGGTGGAGAAACACAAAGCCGCAAATAGTTAAGGTTGAAAAGTTCATCAAATAGAGAGATATAATGCCAAACTCAGCCGGTGACAGGTAAATAATGAATAGAAAAGTCGTTGAATTGGGAAGAAAGTAGGGACGAATCGTCCCCTCGGTTTCCACCTGATCCACGGTGTTTCCACGCGGTCTTGGCACATGACAAAGATACTAAACTGTCGGGCAGGGACAGGAGAAAACATTCTGAGAATTTGAAGTTGCTGCCTTGTATGGTCGGGACATAATTGGCGTGTATCCGACATTGTATCTGTTCAGTTTGAATGTCAAATTAGCCAGACGACGTCTTTTTCGCCACCGGGTCGAGTTGTCAGTTTCTGCCGGTACGCTCTGAAATAAGCAGTTTAACTCCAAACTTTCAGTCCCACGTGAATGTGTGAATATTGAAAGCTGAACAGTTCATCAAATAGACAGAAATAATGCCAAACTCGACGGGTGACAGGTAAATAGTGAATGGAAACGTCGTTGCATTGGGAATAGAGAAGGGACGAATCGTCCCCTCGGTTTCCACGCGATCCACATTGTTCCCACGCGGTCACGCCACTCGACAAATATACTAACCTGTCGGACAGGAAGAGTAGAACAACTTCTGAAAATTTCGTGTAGCTGCCTCCAGTGGTCTGGACGTAGTGGGCGTATGAGCGACACTGCTGTCTGTTCAATTTTAATGTCAAATTAGCCAGATTACCGCCTATTCGCCATTAACCCATGCGCGATTACTGTCCACTTTTCATTTCTGACAAATATCTAACTGTTACCAGCTTGGCGAGGTCCATTTGGCGCCAGTGTACACAATGCATCTTTCAGTCACCAGCGTCTCTCCACCAGAAACTGAGAATCCACGATTTCAAGCGGAACTACCCCAGAGGGGGGAGCACTCCCACAACCCCAGACATATACCCAGCGTCAGGTCGCACCGGCTAGAACGGGACCAAATTCAAACAATTACCTCAACTCATTAAAACGCTATATCTCGGCCAATTCTTGGCCGATTTCCATAAACTTTTCACTCATTCTTCACAAATAGTTACCGCATCTTTTCACACAGAGATCGACACCAGTTTCCCATTCTATCATGTTGAATGTCAGGAGAGGGTATGTGCATGTTCGGGGCGTGGGTTGAGAGAGAGGGGCGGCTGCCTTGAGGCCCATGCTTGGTTTCGGGACTTTCTAATAATATCACCGAGTTCGGGCGAGCTTCAGGTACAAACGCTGAAAGTTTGGGATGGCTGCTACGAAAACGTTCGCCACAATCTATGGTGTCACATATGCACATGTTGTTATTATTAAGTATACGCGATCTGTTCAACAGGTTTGCTATTTAGCCCTAACTTGGAGATTAACCATACAGCATATGTGACACCATAGATTGTGGCGAACAATCTATGGTGTCACATATGCACATGTTGTTATTATTAAGTATACGCGATCTGTTCAACAGGTTTGCTATTTAGCCCTAACTTGGAGATTAACCATACAGCATTCACGCCAATGTGAAAGAGTATTGCGGAAAGAATTGTTAGACACTGTAGGGAGTTTTCTATCGGCTATGCACTTAATATAGCCTAAAAAACTACCAGCTCTATGTGCAATCTTATTTCGCCGCTGCCTAAAAAGACAAGCGGAATAGGTGAATCTCTCGATTTCTTGAAATCGAAAAATCTAGTTTATTTTTTTTTTTTTCTTTCACCGATTCTTGTCTGACGGATTACGCGAAAACGGTCTGTACGATTTTGCTGAAATTCAGCACACTTCTAGAGCACCATGCGAAGTTTCTCACCTGGGTCATGGCATTTCTGAAGTTTTTCGTTTTCTGCCAAAATCGTACAAAATGTAGCCAAAATGTCACGTTTTGCCCCAATTCTCAAAAATGCTCTGGGCGATTGGGCCGAAACGTTCCTAGTATTTGAAGCATGTGCACTTGCATCTGTCTGCATAGGCAGTATTACCCACGTTGACCCTGTTTTGCCACAAACGTCACCCAAAAATGCATTTTGGGCGAAAAATGCCAACATTCACTTGCGATTTCTCAGCACTGCAATCACATTTTCTCAAATCACGTCCAGTGAGAAGATTGGGCATTCATCCAAGAACAGTATTGCTGTTATATGTTTTATTCATAGTTTTAGATTTCACCCAGTTTTCGGGCCTTGAATCAGAGTACCCTAAAAGTCTACCTAAAATTCGCTCATTTTGAGTTCAGTTTTCTTCCACTTTGGAATGGAATATTGAAAAATAATTTACATGTCCGCATTCACAATTGCCTACCAATCATATTTTCTGTTGTAAGTTTGGTTGTAAAGTTCAACCCTATGCCCATTCTGGTTGCCTAAAAGTAGGTACCGTCCAAGAAAACTTCAATTTTTTAGAATTTGGTAACTTTAAGTGTCAATTTACTCCATAGCTAATTGATTGAGTGCTGAATGTTTTCTATGGCTGCATGCAGCTGTCAATGTACAACAACTTTTGTTCTATAAGTTATTATAAAAAGTTTAACCCTTGGCAGATTTGGGAGCTCCCATAAGGGTACTGTCGGAATAATTGCTGTTTTCGCCAACTTTCACATGCGATTTCTCAACACTGGAGATATATTTTCTCAAAGTTTTTTTCATGAGAAGATAGGGCGTACATCCTAGAACAATATTGCTGTTATATGTTTTATTCAAAGTTTTACTCTTCACCCAGTTTTCGGGCCTTGAATTGGAGTACCCACAAATTCGTTTTAAAAGTTGTTCACTTTGCTGGTATAATATTTCTCAAGTGTTGTTATCAGTAAGTGTCAAATATGATTGATAGACAACAGGTGTTTATTTGTGTAAGATGATTTTAACTGACCAGCATTCAGATGCTGTTTTTCTTATTTAATAGAGAAAAAATGCACTTTTCAAAACACTCATTAACCCTCTTTTACTGGTTTTTATTCCAACAAACCAATATTGCTACAATGCTGTTGATTTCTAACTTAACCCTGCATGCGTGGTTACAGAGAATTAGATATGGATTTCCAGCAAATGTGGCTGGAATAATATGAAATACGGTCTGCCAGTGTGTATGCCAACCTACCTGCCAGACAGCAAGCACGCCCTGAATTCGATTTTAACCATTCACCAGTCATTTCTGTGTGAAAGAGTAGAGTTGGAAGAGTTGTCAGAAATGCCCACCTGCCCTGACTTCAACATTAACCATACAACAGTCATGCCAGTGTGAAAGAGAACCCTCTGTTAACCCTTTTGTTACTGATTTTTTAATTGCAACTGAATAGATAAATGTGTGGTGACACTATTTCCTAAGCAGTATTGCTATGATGCTGTTGATTTCTAACTCTAACTTAACCCCGTGCACATGGTTTCAGAGAAGTAGATATGGATTTTCAGCAATTATGGCTGGAATATTATGAAATGCAGTCTGTCGGTCTATCTGTCTTGACAGCAGGCCTGTACTGACTTCGATTTTAACCATTCACCTGTCATGCCTGTGTGAAAGAGCACAGTCGGAAGAGTTGCTAGAAATGCCTGCCTGCCTGCTTGCCTGTGTGCCAGCCCGAAAAATCCTGCTAAACCGCCCGCCAGCCTACCTGCCTGCCCTGGCTTCGACATCAACCATACAACATTCATACCAGTGTGAAAGAGAACAGTAGGTTAACCCTCTTTTACTGATTTTATTGCAACAGAATTGATAAATGTGTGCTCGCACTATTTCCTAAGCAATATTGCTGTTATGCTGTTGATTTCTAACTTAACCCTGTACGTGTGGTTTCAGAGAAGTAGATATGGATTTTCCAGCTATTATGGCTGGAATAATATGAAAATGCCGTTTATCAGTCTGTCTGCCTACCTACCTGCCTGACAGCAAGCATGTCCTGACTTCGAGTTTAACCATTCACCTGGCATGTCTCTGTGAGAGTTCAGTTGAAAGAGTTGTTAAAACTACTTGCCTGCCTTCCCGAAAAAAGCCTGTAGACCCGCCAGCCTGCCCTGCCTGCCCTGACTTCGACATTAACCATGCTACATTCATGCCAGTGTGAAAGAGCATAGTCTGCTGACTCTCTTTTACTGATTTTAGTTCCAACAGAATTTAACCCTGAGGTTAACCCTTGCAGATTTGAGAGATCCCATAACGGTACAGTCGGAATAATTGTTGCTTTCGCCAACTTTCAAAGGTGATTTCTCAACACTGTAACCGTCCATTGGCCTTTCGGTGGTGCAACATGAAGCTGCAAATAGTTAAGGTTGAAAAGTTCATTAAATAAACAGATATAATGCCAAACTCAGTCGGTGACAGGTAAATAATGAATGGAAAAAGCCATTGAATTGAGAATAAAAGTAGGGACGAATCATGCCCTTGGTTTCCACCTGATCCGCGGTGTTTCCACGCGGTCTCGGCACTCGGCAAAGATACTAAGCTGTCGGCCAGGGAGAGTAGAACACACTCTGAGAATGTGAAGTTGCTGTATTGCACGGTAGGGACATAATTGGCGTATATCCAACAATGTATCTGTTCAATTTGAATGTTAAATTAGCCAGATGACGGCTTTTTCGCCACCGTGAAAAGTTGTCAGTTTCTGTTGGGACGGCCTAAAATAAGCAGTTTAACTCCACACTTTCTGTCGAATGTGAATGTGCGAATATTTAAAGCTGAACAATTCATCAAATCGACAGAAAATGATGCCAAACTCGACCGACTTGTGGTGGGTAAATAGTGAATGGAAACGGCATTGCGTTGGGAATAGACTAGAGACGAATCGCCCCCATAGTTTCCACGTGATCCACGTTGTTCCCACGCGGTCACGCCACTCGACAAAAGATACTAGTCTGTCAAGCAAGGATAGTAGAACAACATCTGAAATTTCGTGTATCTGCCTTCACTGGCCTGGATGCAGTGGGCATATGAGCGACACTGCTGTCTGTTCAATTTTAATGTCAAATTAGTCAAATTACCGCATTTTCGCCATTAACCCATGCGCGATTTCTGTCCACTTTTCATTTTTGGCAATTTTCTAACTGTTACCAGCTCAGCGGGGTCCATTTGGCGCCAGTGTACACAAAGCATCTTTCTGTCACCAGCATCTCTTCACCAGAGACTGTGAATCAAAACGATTCAAGTGGAACTACCTCAGAGAGGGAACAGTGCCACAACCCCAGACATACACCCAGCGTCAGGTTGCACCGAGGGAACAGTGCCGCAACCCCAGACATACACCCAGCGTCAGGTTGCACCGGTTAGAACAGTACCAAATTAAACCTGTCACCGCCACTCATCATAACTCTACATCTCAGCCAATTCTAGGCCGATTTCCATGAAATTTTCACTCATTTTTCCTAAAGAGTTACGGCATGGTTTCACAGAGCGACATCAATTTTGCATTTTTGATTGTCAGGAGAGTGTATGTGCAGTGCGGGGTGGGGGGTGGAGGGGGGTGGAGTCCCACGACGGGCCCATGCTTGGTTTCGGGACTTTCTAATAATATGACTGAATTTGTGCGAACTTCATGAACAAACAACAAGCGCTGAAAGTTTGGAATCGCTGCTACGAAAACATTCGTCACAATCTACGATGCCACATACACACATGTTGTTATTATTAAATATACACGATCTGTTCAACAGGTTTGCTATTTCCCCCTAACTTGGACATTAACCATACAGCATTCACACCAATGTGAAAGAGTATTGCCGAAAGAATTGTTAGACACTGTAGGGAGTTATCTATCGGCTATGCACTTAATATAGCCTAAAAGTAGTTTAGTTTCCACGTGATCCACGTTGTTCCCACGCGGTCACGCCACTCGACAAAAGATACTAGTCTGTCAAGCAAGGATAGTAGAACAACATCTGAAATTTCGTGTATCTGCCTTCACTGGCCTGGATGCAGTGGGCATATGAGCGACACTGCTGTCTGTTCAATTTTAATGTCAAATTAGTCAAATTACCGCATTTTCGCCATTAACCCATGCGCGATTTCTGTCCACTTTTCATTTTTGGCAATTTTCTAACTGTTACCAGCTCAGCGGGGTCCATTTGGCGCCAGTGTACACAAAGCATCTTTCTGTCACCAGCATCTCTTCACCAGTGACTGTGAATCAAAACGATTCAAGTGGAACTACCTCAGAGAGGGAACAGTGCCACAACCCCAGACATACACCCAGCGTCAGGTTGCACCGAGGGAACAGTGCCGCAACCCCAGACATACACCCAGCGTCAGGTTGCACCGGTTAGAACAGTACCAAATTAAACCTGTCACCGCCACTCATCATAACTCTACATCTCAGCCAATTCTAGGCCGATTTCCATGAAATTTTCACTCATTTTTCCTAAAGAGTTACGGCATGGTTTCACAGAGCGACATCAATTTTGCATTTTTGATTGTCAGGAGAGTGTATGTGCAGTGCGGGGTGGGGGGTGGAGTCCCACGACGGGCCCATGCTTGGTTTCGGGACTTTCTAATAATATGACTGAATTTGTGCGAACTTCATGAACAAACAACAAGCGCTGAAAGTTTGGAATCGCTGCTACGAAAACATTCGTCACAATCTACGATGCCACATACACACATGTTGTTATTATTAAATATACACGATCTGTTCAACAGGTTTGCTATTTCCCCCTAACTTGGACATTAACCATACAGCATTCACACCAATGTGAAAGAGTATTGCCGAAACAATTGTTAGACACTGTAGGGAGTTATCTATCGGCTATGCACTTAATATAGCCTAAAAACCTACCAGCTCTATATGCAATCTTATGTCGCTGCTGCCTAAAAAGACAAGCGGAATAGGTGAATTTACGCGAAAACGGTCTGTACGATTTTGCTGAAATTCAGCACATTTGTAGAGCACCATGCGTAGTTTCTCACCTGGGTCATGGCATTTCTGAAGTTTTTCGTTTTCTGCCAAAATCGTACAAAATGTAGCCAAAATGTCACGTTTTGCCCCAATTCTCAAAAATGATCTGGGCGATTGGGCTAAAACGTTCCTAGTATTGAAGGCATGTGCACCTGTATCTGTCTGCAAAAGCAGTATTACCCACGTTGACCCTGTTTTGCCACAAACGTCACCCGAAAATGCATTTTTGGCGAATATTGCCAACATTCACATGCGATTTCTCAGCACTGCAACAAGCTTTTCTCAAAACATGTCACATGAAAAGGTTGGGCATTCATCCAGGAACAATTTTGCTGTTATATCTCTTATTCAAAGTTTTAACCATCACCCAGTTTTCTATGCTTAAAATCGAGTACCCTAAAAGTGTAACTAAAATTCGCTCAGTTTGAGTTCACTTTTCTTCCACTTTGGAATGGAATATTGAAAAATAATTTGCATGTCTGCATTCACAATTGATTACCGATCATATTTGCTGTTGTAAGTTTGGTTGTAAACTTTAACCCCATGGCCATTCTGATTGCCTAAAAGTAGGTACCGTCCAAGAAAACTCCAATTTTTTTAGAATTTGGTAAGTTTAAGTGTCAATTTACTCCATATCTTATTGATTGAGCGCTGAATGTTTTCTATGGCTGCATGCAGCTGTCAATGTATGACAACTTTTGTTTTATTTGTTATTATATAAAGTTTAACCCTTGTAAGTTTGGTTGTAAACTTTAACCCTATGCCCATTCTGGTTGCCTAAAAGTAGGTACCGTCCAAGAAAACTTCAATTTTTTAGAATTTGGTAACTTTAAGTGTCAATTTACTCCATAGCTAATTGATTGAGTGCTGAATGTTTTCTATGGCTGCATGCAGCTGTCAATGTACAACAACTTTTGTTCTATAAGTTATTATAAAAAGTTTAACCCTTGGCAGATTTGGGAGCTCCCATAAGGGTACTGTCGGAATAATTGCTGTTTTCGCCAACTTTCACATGCGATTTCTCAACACTGGAGACATATTTTCTCAAAGTTTTTTCCATGAGAAGGTGGGGCGTACATCCTGGAACAATTTTGCTGTGATATGTTTTATTTGTGTAATATGATTTTAACTGACCAGCATTCTACAGGTGCTGTTTTCCCTATTTGATAGAGAGTACTGCTTGAAAAAAAATGCACTTATTCAAAATATTCATTAACCCTCTTTTACTGATTTTTATTGCAAGAAAGCAATATTGCTATAATGCTGTTGATTTCTAACTTAACCCTGCACGCTTGTTTACAGAGAAGTAGACATGGATTTCCAGCAAATATGACTGGAATAATATGAAATACGGTCTGTCAGTGCGTATGCCTACCCACCTGCCTGACAGCAAGCACGCCCTAAATTCGATTTTAACCATTCACCAGTCATTTCTGTGTGAAAGGGTAGAGTCGGAAGAGTAGTCAGAAATGCCCGCCTGCCCTGACTTCAACGTTAACCATAAAACAGTCATGACAGTGTGAAAGAGAACAGCCCGTTAACCCTCTTTTGCTGTTTTTTTATTGCAACGGGATTGATAAATGTGTAGTAACACTATTTCCTAAGCTGTATTGCTATGCTGTTGATTTCTCACTTAACCCTGTGCACGTGGTTTCAGAGAAGTAGATATGGATTTTCAGCATTTATGGCTGGAATATAATAAAATGCAGTCTGTCAGTCTGTCTGCCTACTTACCTGCTTGACAACAAGCCCGCCCTGACCTCGATTTTAACTGTTCCCCTGTCATGCCTGTCTGAAAGAGTACAGTCGGAAGAGTTGTTAGAATACCTGCCTGCCCTGGTATCGGAATTAACCATACAACATTCATGCCAGTGTGAAAGAGAACATTAGGTTAACCCTCTTTTACTGATTTTTATTGCAACAGAATTGATAAATGTGTGCTCGCACTATTTCCTAAGCAATATTGCTGTGATCTGTTGATTTCTAACTTAACCTTGTATGTGTGGTTTCAGAGAAGTAGATATGGATTTTCCAGCAATTATGGCTTGAATAATATGAAATGCAGTTTATCAGTCTGTCTGTCTGCCTACCTACGTGCCTGACAGCAAGCAGGCCCTGACTTCGAGTTTAACCTTTCACTTGTCATGCCTGTGTGAGAGCACAGTTGGAAGAGTTGTTAAAAACTTTCCCGTGCGATTTCTCAGCACTGGACTCATATTTTCTCAAAGTTTTTCCCATGAAAAGATAGAGCGTACATCCTAGAACAATTTTGCTGTTATATGTTTTATTCAACGTTTTAATCTTCATACAGTTTTCAGGCCTTGAATTGGACTACCCTCAACTTCTTTATAAAAGTGGTTTACTTTGCGAATGCCAGTTAAAATTTCTCAAGCTTGCTGTTATCAGTAACTGTCAAGCTGTGATTAACGTTTTATTTATTTGTACAATATCATTAGTAGCTGACCAGCATTCTCCAGATGCTGTTTTCTCTTATTTGATAGAGCCCTGCACTTTTCAAAATATCCATTAACCCTCTTTTATGGTTTTTATTGTAACAGAATTCATAAATGTGAGCAAAGCAATATTGCTATAATGCAGTTGATACCTAACTTAACCCTGCATGCACGGTTACGGAGAAGTAGATATGGATTTCCAGCAATTATGGCTGGAATAATATGAAAGTCTATGAGTATGTAGGCCTACCTACCTGACTAACAGAAAGTACGTCCTGACTTCGATTTTAACCATTCACCAGTCATGTCTGTGTGAAAGGGTAGAGTCGGAAGAGTTGTCAGGAATGCCTGTCTACCCTGACTTCGAAAATAACCATACAACAGTCATGCCAGTGTGAAAGAGAACAGTGTGTTAACCCTTTGTTACTGATTTTTTCATTGCAACAGAATAGATATATGTGTGGTGACACTATGTCCTAAGCAGTATTGCTATGATGCTGTTGATTTCTAACTTAACCCTATGCACGTGGTTGCAGAGAAGTAGACATGGATTTTCAGCAATTATGGCTGGAATATTATGAAATGCAGTCTGTCAGTCTACCTACCTGTCTGACAGCAAGCCCGTCCTGACTTCGATTTTAACCATTCACCTGTCATGCCTGTGTGAAAGAGTACATTCGTAAGAGTTGTTAGAAATGCCTGCCTGCCCACCTGCCTGCCTGCCTGCCTATCTACCTAACATCAAGCCTACCCTGACTTCGATATTAACCATTCAACAGTCATGCCTGTGAGAAAGAGAACAGTTGGAAGAGTTGTTAGAAATGCCCGCGCGCCAGCCTTTCTGCGCGCTTGCCTGCGCCTGCCTTCCCGACTGCCTGTGCCTGCCTGCCTGCCTGCATGCGCACCTGCTGGCATGCCTGCCTGAGCCTGCCTGTGTGCCCGTCTGCGCTTACCAGCGCCTCCCTGCCTGCGCCTGAACACAGTCTGTCTGTTTATCTACCTGCCTGACATCAAGCCAGCCCTGACTTCGATTTTAACTATTCACAGTCATGCCTGTGTGAAAGAGTACAGTCGGAAGAGTTGTTAGAAGTGCCCGCGAGCCTGCCTGCGCCTGTCTGCACTTGCCCGAGTCTGCCTGCGTGCCTGCGTGCCTAACTGCGTGCCTGCCTGCGTGCCTGCTTGTGCCTGCTTGTGCCTGCTGCCTGCCTGTCTGCACTAGATGACTGCGCGCAGTCTGTCTACCTATCTACCTGTCTAACATCAAGCCCGTCCTGACTTCGATATTCACCATTCAACAGCCATGCCTGTGTGAAAGAGTACAGTTGCCCGCCTGCCTGTGCGCCCTGTATGCCTCGGTCTGAGCCTGCCTGCGCCTGCCTGCCTTGCCTACCTGCCTACTGGCTGCCCGTGCATGCCCTAACGCCCGCCCACCCGACCCACCGCCTGCCTTGAATTCGGCATTAACCATACAAACTTTCTGTCCCATATAAATGTGCTAATATTTAAAGGTGAACAGTTCATCAAATAGACAGAAATAAAGTCAAACTCGACTGGTGACAGGTAAATAGTGAATGGAAACGTCATTGCATTTGGAATAGAGTAGGGACGAATTGTCCGCTCGGTTTCACTTTGTCCCCAGGCAGTCACGCCACTCGATAAAGATACTTACCTGTCAAGCAGGGAAAGTAGAACAACATCTGAAAATTTCGTGTGGCTGCCTTCGGTGGTCTGGACACAGTGGACGTAGGAGCGACACTGCTGTCTGCTCAATTTTTATGTCAAATTAGCCAGATTACCGCCTATTCGCCATTAACCCATGCGCGATTACTGTCCACTTTTCATTTCTGACAAATATCTAACTGTTACCAGTTTGGCGAGGTCCATTTGGCGCCAGTGTACACAATGCATCTTTCAGTCACCACCGTCTCTCCACCAGAAACTGAGAATCCACGATTTCAAGCGGAACTACCCCAGAGGGGGAGCAGTGCCACAACCCCAGACATATACCCAGCGTCAGGTCGCACCGGCTAGAACAGGACCAAATTCAAATAATTACCTCCACTCATTAAAACGCTATATCTCGGCCAATTCTTGGCCGATTTCCATAGAGAGAGGGGCGGCTGCCTCGAGGCCCATGCTTGGTTTCGGGACTTTCTAATAATATGACCGAGTTCGGGCGAGCTTCGGTACAAACGCTGAAAGTTTGGGATGGCTGCTACGAAAATGTTCGCCACAATCTATGGTGTCACATATGCACATGTTGTTATTATTAAGTATACGCGATCTGTTCAACAGGTTTGCTATTTAGCCCTAACTTGGAGATTAACCATACAGCATTCACGCCAATGTGAAAGAGTATTGCGGAAAGAATTGTTAGACACTGTAGGGAGTTTTCTATCGGCTATGCACTTAATATAGCCTAAAAAACTACCAGCTCTATATGCAATCTTATTTCGTCGCTGCCTAAAAAGACAAGCGGAATAGGTGAATCTCTCGATTTCTTGAAATCGAAAAATCTAGAAAGAGGGTGTTGGACGGGTACGATGTGTTCAACAGGTTTGCTATTTAGCCCTAACTTGGAGATTAACCATACAGCATTCACGCCAATGTGAAAGAGTATTGCCGAAAGAATTGTTAGACACTGTAGGGAGTTTTCTATCGGCTATGCACTTAATATAGCCTAAAAAACTACCAGCTCTATATGCAATCTTATTTCGTCGCTGCCTAAAAAGACAAGCGGAATAGGTGAATCTCTCGATTTCTTGAAATCGAAAAATCTAGAAGGAGGGGGTTGGACGGGTACGATGTGTTCAACAGGTTTGCTATTTAGCCCTAACTTGGAGATTAACCATACAGCATTCACGCCAATGTGAAAGAGTATTGCGGAAAGAATTGTTAGACACTGCAGGGAGTTTTCTATCCGCTATGCACTTAATATAGCCTAAAAAACTACCAGCTCTATATGCAATCTTATTTCGTCGCTGCCTAAAAAGACAAGCGGAATAGGTGAATCTCTCGATTTCTTGAAATCGAAAAATCTAGTTAGATTCACCTATTTCTAATAGGTGGATCTATTATTATTGCTATTTTTCTTTTTTTTTTTTTTTATTTTTTTTTTTTTTATTTTTTTTTTTTTTTTTTTTTTTATTTCACCGAATCTTGTCTGACGGGTTACGCGAAAACGGTCTGTACGATTTTGTTGAAATTCGGTACATGTATAGAGCATCATGCGAAGTTTATCACCTGGGTCATGGCATTTCTGAAGTTTTTCGTTTTCTGCCAAAATCGCACAAAATGTAGTCAAAATGTCACGTTTTGCCCCATTTCTCAGAAATGCTCTGGGCGATTAGGCTGAAACGTTCACAGTGTTTGAAGCATGTGCACTTGCATCTGTCTGCATAGGCAGTGTTACCCACGTTGACCCTGTTTTGCCACAAACGTCACCCGAAAATGCATTTTTGGCGAAAATTGCCAACATTCACATGCGATTTCTCAGCACTGCAACCACATTTTCTGAAATCACATCCAGTGAGAAGATTTGGCATTCATCCAAGAACAATTTTGCTGTTATATGTTTTATTCATAGTTTTAGCTTTCATCCAGTTTTCGGGCCTTGAATCAGAGGACCCTAAAAGTTTACCTAAAATTCGCTCATTTTGAGTTAAGTTTTCTTCCACTTTGGAATGGAATATCGAAAAATAATTTACATGTCCGCATTCACAATTGCCTACTGATCATATTTGCTGTTGTAAGTTTGGTTGTAAAATTTAACCCTATGCCCATTCTGGTTGCCTAAAAGTAGGTACCGTCCAAGAACACTTCAATTTTTTAGAATTTTGTAACCTTAAGTGTCAATTTACTCCATATCTAATTGATTGAGCGCTGAATGTTTTCTATGCCTGCATGCAGCTGTCAAAGTACAAAAACTTTTGTTCTATATGTTATTGTAAAAAGTTTAACCCTTGGCAGGTTTGGGAGCTCCCATAAGAGTACTGTCGGAATAATTGCTGTTTTCGCCAACTTTCACATGCGATTTCTCAACACTGGAGACATATTTTCTCAAAGTGTTTTCCTTGAGAAGATAGGACGTACATTCTAGAACAATATTGCTGTTATATGTTTTATTCAAAGTTTTGCTCTTCACCCAGTTTTCGGGCCTTGAATTGGAGTACCCCCAAATTCTTTTTAAAAGTTGTTCACTTTGCTGGTATAATATTGCTCAAGCGTTGTTATCAGTAAGTGTCAAATGTGATTGATCATGACAACAGGTGTTTCATTTTGTGTAATATGATTTTAACTGACCAGCATTCTCCAGATGCTGTTTTTCTTATTTCATACAGAGTACAGTACTGCCTGGAAATTACTGCACTTTTCAAAATACTCATTAACCCTCTTTTACTGATTTTTATTCCAACAAACCAATACTGCTATAATGCTGTTGATTTCTAACTTAACCCTGCATGCGTGGTTACAGAGAATTAGATATGGATTTCCAGCAAATATGGCTGGAATAATATGAAATACGGTCTGTCAGTGTGTATGCCAACCTACCTGCCTGACAGGAAGCACGCTCTGAATTCCATTTTAACCATTCACCAGTCATTTCTGTGTGAAAGGGTAGAGTCGGAAGAGTTGTCAGAAATGCCCACCTGCCCTGACTTCAACATTAACCATAAAGCAGTCATGCCAGTGTGAAAGAGAACGGTCTGTTAACCCTTTTTATTACTGAATTTTTAATTGCAACAGAATAGATAATTGTGTGGTGACACTATTTTCTAAGCAGTATTGCTATGATGCTGTTGATTTCTAATTTAACCCTTTGCATGTAGTTTCAAAGAAGTAGATATGGATTCTCAGCAATTATGGCTGGAATATTATGAAATGCAGTCTGTCAGTCTACCTACCTGCCTGCCAGCAAGCCCGTCCTGACTTCGATTTTAATCATTCACCTGTTATGCCTGTGTGAAAGGGTACATTCGGTGGAGTTGTTAGAAATGCCTGCGTGCCTGCCTGCCCGCAGTCTGTCTGCCTGCCTATCTACCTGCCCAACATCAAGCCTACCCTGACTTCGATTTTAACCATTCATCAGTCATGCATGTGAGAAAGAGAACAGTTGGAAGAGTTGTTAGAAATGCCTGCGCGCCAGCCGTCCTGCTCGCTTGCCTGCGCCTGCCTGCCCACTGCCTGGCTGCCTGCCTGCCTGCATGCGCACCTGCCGGCGTGCCTGCCTGAGCCTGCTTGAGCCTGCCTGCTTGAGCCTGCCTGCGTGCCGTCTGCGCTTACCAGTGCCTCCATGTCTGCGCCTGCACATAGTCTGTCTGTTTACCTACCTGCCTGACATCAAGCCAGCCCTGACTTCGATTTTAACTATTCACCAGTCACGCCTGTGTGAACGAGCAGAGTCGGAAGAGTTGTTAGAAATGCCTGCGCACCTGCCTTCCTGTCTGCGAGCCTGCCTTTGAGCCTTCCTGCGCCTGCCTGAGTCTGCCTGGACGCCTGCGTGCCTACCTGCGTGCCTGCCTGCCTGCCTGACTGCTTGTGTCTGCCTGCCTGCCTGTGCCTGCCTGTATGCACTAGATGCCCGCACGCAGTCTGTCTACCTATCTACCTGCCTAACATCAAGCCCGCCCTGACTTCGATTTTAACCATTCAATGCCTGTGTGAAAGAGTACAGTTGCCCGCCTGCCTGTGCGTCTGTCTGCCTCGGACTGAGCCTGCCTGCATGTTCCTGCCTGCCTGCCTACTGCCTGCCCGCGCCCGCTGCCTGATCGCGCGCATTCACTTCTCTTCCTCTTTGGAACGGAATATCGAAAATGATTTGCATGTGCGTATTCACAATTGCCTACTGAGCATATTTTCTGTTGTAAGATTTGTTGTAAAGTTTAACTCTATGCCCATTCTAGCATCATAAAGATAGGTCCCATCCAAAAAAAGAAAACATTTTCAGTTCAAGTGACAATTTACTCCATATCCTAATTGATTCAGCGCTGAATGTTTTCTATGCACCAGCTACTCTGTCAAGCTGTGATTGATGATCTTTGGAAACTGAGATGCTTTATTTATTAACGCTATCCTTCATAGCTGACCAGTATTCATTCTCCAGACAACTGTTTTCATTTTATCACTTATACAAATGATTTGAATATCACTGTGACTTGTGTAACCCTTTCGTAATCAAAGCTATTTGAGGGTACAGCGTGAAAAACTGTAATTTTCAAAATATTCTTTGCAACCGGTTCATATTCAAAGCTATTTGAGAGTACTGTGTGAAAAACTCTAATTTTCAAAATATTCTTTAACCTTCATTTACTGATTTTTATTGAAATTGAATTCGTAAATTTCAGCTGGCATTGTTGATTTATAACTTAACCCTGCACGCGTGGTTTCAAAGAAGTAGATATGGATTTCCAGCAATTATGGGAAGTAGATATGGATTTCCAGCAATTATGAATGGAATACGGAATGCCTTCTGTTTTTCTGCCTACCAAACTGCCTGAGAGCAAGCCCGCCCTTACTTCGATTTCAACCATACACCAATCATGCCAGAGTAAAAGAGTACGGTCGGAAGAGCTGTTAGACTGCACTGCCTGTCTACTTGCATGCATGCCCTAACGCCCACCCACTCGACCGACCGCCTGCCTTGAATTCGGCATTAACCATGCAAACTTTCTGTCCCATATAAATGTGTTAATATTTAAAGCTGAACAGTCCATCAAATAGACAGAAATAAAGTCAAGCTCGACTGGTGACAGGTAAATAGTGAATGGAAACGTCATTGCATTGGGAATAGAGTAGGGACGAATCGTCCCCCCGGTTTCCACGCAATTCACGTTGTCCTCAGACAGTTATGCCACTCGATAAAGATATTATCCCGTCAAGCAGGGAAAGTAGAACAACATCTGAACATTTCGCGTGGCTGCCTTCGGTGGTCTGGACACAGTGACGTAGGAGCGACACTGCTGTCTGCTCAATTTTTATGTCAAATTAGCCAAATTACCGCCTTTTCGCCATTAACCCATGCACGATTACTGTCCACTTTTCATTTCTGACAAATATCTAACTGTTACCAGCTTGGCGAGGTCCATTTGGCGCCAGTGTACACAATGCCTCTTTCAGTCACCAGCATCTCTCCACCAATAACTGAGAATGCAAAGTTTCAAACGGAACTACCTCAGAGGGGGAACACTGCCACAACCCCAGACTGAATCTCTCGATTTCTTGAAATCGAAAAATCTAGTATTGAGATTATTTTTCCATTTCGATGATTTTTGTCCGACGGGTTTCGCGAAAACGGCCTGGGCGATTTTACTGAGATTTGGCACACGAAAAGAGTTCCATCTGAAGTTTTTCACCTGGGTCATGGCATTCCTGAAGTTTTTCGTTTTCTGCCAAAACAGTGGAAAATGTAGTGAAAATGACACGTTTTGCCACAATTCTCCAAAACCCTCTGGATGATTTGGCTGAAACTTTCGTTATATTTGTAGCATAACTTACTGAATCTGGCTACAGAGGCGATATTTCTCGTGTTGATCCCTTTTCGCCACAAAATTACGAGCAATGTGCATTTCGGGCAAAATTGGCCAGTTTTCACATGAGATTTCTCAGCACTGCAGCCGAATTTTGTCGAAACGGTTCCCGTGAGAGGATTGGGCCTTCATCCAGGAACAATTTTCCTGTTACATGGTTTATTCAAAGTTTTAACCTTCACCCAGTATTCGGGCCTAGAATTCGAGTACCCTAAAATTCTTCGTAAAATTGGTTCATTTGCAGGTCACCTTTCGGCCATTTTCGAATGGAATATCGAAAAATGATTTAAATGGTCGTATTCACAATTGCGTACCGAGCATATTTGCTGTTGTAAGTTTGGTTGTAAAGTTTAATACTATGCTCATTCTGTTTGCATAAAGATAGGTGCAGTCAAACAAAACTCTCATTTTTCAGAATTTGGTAAGTTTAAGTGACGATTTACTCCATTCCTAATTGATTGAGCGCTGAATGTTTTCTATGGCTGTATGCAGCAGTCATAGTGTGACAACTTTTGTTTTATATGTCATTATTAAAAGTTTAACCCTTAAGCAGATTCGAGACCGCCCATATGGGTACGGTCGGAATAATGGATATTTTCATAAAATCACTGAATATTGACAAGCGTGCAGTGATAGTTTGGAATAGAATATCCGAAAATGCTTTCGAAATTCGGATTCACAGTTCAATTCCAAGATTATTTTCTGTTATAAGGTTGCTGTAAAGTTTAACGCAGTCCCTGTCTCGGATGCATAAAGGTAGGTGCCGTCGAAAAAAACTCTCATTTTTTTCAGAATTTCGCTGGTTTAAGTGACAATTTACTCCATTCCTAATTCATTGAGCGCTGAACGTTTTCTATGCCTGCATACAGCAAACGTAGCACGACAATTCTGTTTTATACGTTATTATTAAAAAATTTAACCCTTAGAGATTTAGGAGTTCCCATGTGGGTACAGTCGGAATAATTGTTATTTTCGCAAAATCAGTCCCTGAATATACTGGTAACCGTGCAGTGGCCTTTCGGTGGAGAAACACAAAGCCGCAAATAGTTAAGGTTGAAAAGTTCATCAAATAGACAGATATAATGCCAAACTCAGCCGGTGACAGGTAAATAATAAATAGAAAAGTCGTTGAATTGGGAAGAAAGTAGGGACGAATCGTCCCCTCGGTTTCCACCTGATCCACGGTGTTTCCACGCGGTCTTGGCACTTGACAAAGATACTAAACTGTCGGGCAGGGACAGGAGAAAACATTCTGAGAATTTGAAGTTGCTGCCTTGTATGGTCGGGACATAATTGGCGTGTATCTGACATTGTATCTGTTCAGTTTGAATGTCAAATTAGCCAGACGACGTCTTTTTCGCCACCGGGTCGAGTTGTCAGTTTCTGCCGGTACGCTCTGAAATAAGCAGTTTAACTCCAAACTTTCAGTCCCACGTGAATGTGTGAATATTGAAAGCTGAACAGTTCATCAAATAGACAGAAATAATGCCAAACTCGACGGGTGACATGTAAATAGTGAATGGAAACGTCGTTGCATTGGGAATAGAGAAGGGACGAATCGTCCCCTCGGTTTCCACGCGATCCACATTGTTCCCACGCGGTCACGCCACTCGACAAATATACTAACCTGTCGGGCAGGAAGAGTAGAACAACTTCTGAAAATTTCGTGTAGCTGCCTTCAGTGGTCTGGACGTAGTGGGCGTATGAGCGACACTGCTGTCTGTTCAATTTTAATGTCAAATTAGCCAGATTACCGCCTATTCGCCATTAACCCATGCGCGATTACTGTCCACTTTTCATTTCTGACAAATATCTAACTGTTACCAGCTTGGCGAGGTCCATTTGGCGCCAGTGTACACAATGCATCTTTCAGTCACCAGCGTCTCTCCGCCAGAAACTGAGAATCCACGATTTCAAGCGGAACTACCCCAGAGGGGGAGCACTCCCACAACCCCAGACATATACCCAGCGTCAGGTCGCACCGGCTAGAACAGGACCAAATTCAAACAATTACCTCAACTCATTAAAACGCTATATCTCGGCCAATTCTTGGCCGATTTCCATAAATTTTTCACTCTTTCTTCACAAACAGTTACCGCATCTTTTCACATAGAGAGCGACACCAATTTCCAATTCTATCGTGTTGAATGTCAGGAGAGGGTATGTGCACGTTCGGGGTGTGGGTTGAGAGAGAGGGGCGGCTGCCTCGAGGCCCATGCTTGGTTTCGGGACTTTCTAATAATATGACCGAGTTCGGGCGAGCTTCAGGTACAAACGCTGAAAGTTTGGGATGGCTGCTGCGAAAACGTTCGCCACAATCTATGGTGTCACACATGCACATGTTGTCATTATTAAGTATACGCGATCTGTTCAGCAGGTTTGCTATTTAGCCCTAACTTGGACATTAAGCATACAGCATTCACGCCAATGTGAAAGAGTATTGCCGAAAGAATTGTTAGACACTGTGGGGAGTTTTCTATCGGCTATGCACTTAATATAGCCTAAAAACCTACCAGCACTATACGCAATCTTGTTCCGCCGCTGCCTAAAAAACAAGCGGAATAGGTGAATCTCTCGATTTCTTGAAATCGAAAAATCTAGTATTGAGATTATTTTTCCATTTCGATGATTTTTGTCCGACGGGTTTCGCGAAAACGGCCTGGGCGATTTTACTGAGATTTGGCACACGAAAAGAGTTCCATCTGAAGTTTTTCACCTGGGTCATGGCATTCCTGAAGTTTTTCGTTTTCTGCCAGAACAGTGAAAAATGTAGTGAAAATGACACGTTTTGCCACAATTCTCCAAAACCCTCTGGATGATTTGGCTGAAACTTTCGTTGTATTTGTAGCATAACTTACTGAATCTGGCTACAGAGGCGATATTTCTCGTGTTGACCCCTTTTCGCCACAAAATTACGAGCAATGTGCATTTCGGGCAAAATTGGCCAGTTTTCACATGAGATTTCTCAGCACTGCAGCCGAATTTTGTCGAAACGGTTCCCATGAGAGGATTGGGCCTTCATCCAGGAACAATTTTCCTGTTACATGGTTTATTCAAAGTTTTAACCTTCACCCAGTATTCGGGCCTAGAATTCGAGTACCCTAAAATTCTTCATAAAATTGGTTCATTTGGAGGTCGCCTTTCGGCCATTTTCGAATGGAATATTGAAAAATGATTTAGATGGTCGTATTCACAATTGCGTACCGAGCATATTTGCTGTTGTAAGTTTTGTTGTAAAGTTTAACCCTATGCTCATTCTGTTTGCATAAAGATAGGTGCAGTCCAAAAAACTCTCATTTTTCAGAATTTGGTAAGTTTAAGTGACGATTTACTCCATTCCTAATTGATTGAGCGCTGAACGTTTTCTATGGCTGTATGCAGCAGTCATAGTGTGACAACTTTTGTTTTATATGTCATTACTAAAAGTTTAACCCTTAAGCAGATTCGAGACTGCCCATATGGGTACGGTCGGAATAATGGATATTTTCATAAAATCACTGAATATTAACAAGCGTGCAGTGATAGTTTGGAATAGAATATCCGAAAACGCTTTCGAAATTCGGATTCACAGTTCAATTCCAAGAATATCTCCTGTTATAAGGTTGCTGTAAAGTTTAACGCAGTCCCTGTCTCGGATGCTAAAGGTAGGTGCCGTCGAAAAAAACTCTAATTTTTTTTCAGAATTTCGCTGGTTTAGGTGTCTTCACAATTGCGTACCGAGCATATTTGCTGTTGTAAGTTTTGTTGTAAAGTTTAACCCTATGCTCATTCTGTTTGCATAAAGATAGGTGCAGTCCAAAAAACTCTCATTTTTCAGAATTTGGTAAGTTTAAGTGACGATTTACTCCATTCCTAATTGATTGAGCGCTGAACGTTTTCTATGGCTGTATGCAGCAGTCATAGTGTGACAACTTTTGTTTTATATGTCATTACTAAAAGTTTAACCCTTAAGCAGATTCGAGACTGCCCATATGGGTACGGTCGGAATAATGGATATTTTCATAAAATCACTGAATATTAACAAGCGTGCAGTGATAGTTTGGAATAGAATATCCGAAAACGCTTTCGAAATTCGGATTCACAGTTCAATTCCAAGAATATCTCCTGTTATAAGGTTGCTGTAAAGTTTAACGCAGTCCCTGTCTCGGATGCTAAAGGTATGTGCCGTCGAAAAAAACTCTAATTTTTTTTCAGAATTTCGCTGGTTTAAGTGGCAATTTACTCCATTCCTAATTCATTGAGCGCTGAATGTTTTCCATGCCTGCATGCAGCAAGCATAGCACGACAACGTCTGTTTTATACGTTATTATTAAAAATTTAACCCTTACAGATGTAGGAGTTTCCATGTGGGTACAGTCGGAATAATTGTTATTTTCGCAAAATCACTCCCTGAATATGCTGGTAACCGTGCAGTGGCCTTTCGGTGGTGAAACACGAAGCCGCAAATAGTTAAGGTTGAAAAGTTCATCAAATAGACAGATATAATGCCAAACTCAGCCGGTGACAGGTAAATAATGAATGGAAAAGTCGTTGAATTGAGAAGAAAGTAGGGACGAATCGTCCCCTCGGTTTCCACCTGATCCACGGTGTTTGCACGCGGTCTTGGCACTTGACAAAGATACTAAACTGTCGGGCAGGGACAGGAGAAAACATTCTGAGAATTTGAAGTTGCTGCCTTGTATGGTCGGGACATAATTGGCGTATATCGGACATTGTATCTGTTCAGTTTGAATGTCAAATTAGCCAGATGACGGCTTTTTCGCCACCGGGTCGAGTTGTCAGTTTCTGCCGGTACGCTCTGAAATAAGCAGTTTTAACTCCAAACTTTCAGTCGCATGTGAATGTGTGAATATTGAAAGCTGAACAGTTCATCAAATAGACAGAAATAATGCCAAACTCGACGGGTGACAGGTAAATAGTGAATGGAAACGTCGTTGCATTGGGAATAGAGAAGGGACGAATCGTCCCCTCGGTTTCCACGCGATCCACGTTGTTCCCATGCGGTCACGCCACTCGACAAATATACTAACCTGTCGGGCAGGAAAAGTAGAACAACTTCTGAAAATTTCGTGTAGCTGCCTTCAGTGGTCTGGACGTAGTGGGCGTATGAGCGACACTGCTGTCTGTTCAATTTTAATGTCAAATTAGCCAGATTACCGCCTATTCGCCATTAACCCATGCGCGATTACTGTCCACTTTTCATTTCTGACAAATATCTAACTGTTACCAGCTTGGCGAGGTCCATTTGGCGCCAGTGTACACAATGCATCTTTCAGTCACCAGCGTCTCTCCACCAGAAACTGAGAATCCACGATTTCAAGCGGAACTACCCCAGAGGGGGAGCAGTGCCACAACCCCAGACATATACCCAGCGTCAGGTCGCACCGGCTAGAACGGGACCAAATTCAAACAATTACCTCAACTCATTAAAACGCTATATCTCGGCCAATTCTTGGCCGATTTCCATAGAAAGAGGGGCGGCTGCCTCGAGGCCCATGCTTCAGGTACAAACGCTGAAAGTTTGTTCGGGCGAGCTTCAGGTACAAACGCTGAAAGTTTGGGATGGCTGCTACGAAAATGTTCGCCACAATCTATGGTGTCACATATGCACATGTTGTTATTATTAAGTATACGCGATCTGTTCAACAGGTTTGCTATTTAGCCCTAACTTGGAGATTAACAATACAGCATTCACGCCAATGTGAAAGAGTATTGCGGAAAGAATTGTTAGACACTGTAGGGAGTTTTCTATCGGCTATGCACTTAATATAGCCTAAAAAACTACCAGCTCTATATGCAATCTTATTTCGTCGCTGCCTAAAAAGACAAGCGGAATAGGTGAATCTCTCGATTTCTTGAAATCGAAAAATCTAGTATTGAGATTATTTTTCCATTTCGATGATTTTTGTCTCACGGGTTTCGCGAAAACGGCCTGTGCGATTTTACTGAGATTTGGCACACGTATAGAGTTCCATCTGAAGTTTCTCACCTGGGTCATGGCATTCCTGAAGTTTTTCGTTTTCTGCCAAAACAGTGGAAAATGTAGTGAAAATGACACGTTTTGCCACAATTCTCCAAAACCCTCTGGATGATTTGGCTGAAACTTTCGTCATATTTGTAGCATAACTTACTGAATCTGGCTACAGAGGCGATATTTCTCGCGTTGACCCCCCTTTCGCCACAAAATTACGAGCAATGTGCATTTCGGGCAAAATTGACCAGTTTTCACATGAGATTTCTCAGCACTGCAGCCGAATTTTGTCGAAAGGTTCCCGTGAGAGGATTGGGCCTTCATCCAGGAACAATTTTCCTGTTACATGGTTTATTCAAAGTTTTAACCTTCACCCAGTATTCGGGCCTAGAATTCGAGTACCCTTAAATTCTTCGTAAAATTGGTTCATTTGGAGGTCGCCTTTCGGCCATTTTCGAATGGAATATTGAAAAATGATTTAGATGGTCGTATTCACAATTGCGTACCGAGCATATTTGCTGTTGTAAGTTTTGTTGTAAAGTTTAACCCTATGCTCATTCTGTTTGCATAAAGATAGGTGCAGTCCAAAAAACTCTCATTTTTCAGAATTTGGTAAGTTTAAGTGACGATTTACTCCATTCCTAATTGATTGAGCGCTGAACGTTTTCTATGGCTGTATGCAGCAGTCATAGTGTGACAACTTTTGTTTTATATGTCATTACTAAAAGTTTAACCCTTAGGCAGATTCGAGACTGCCCATATGGGTACTGTCGGAATAATGGATATTTTCATAAAATCACTGAATATTAACAAGCGTGCAGTGATAGTTTGGAATAGAATATCCGAAAACGCTTTCGAAATTCGGATTCACAGTTCAATTCCAAGAATATCTCCTGTTATAAGGTTGCTGTAAAGTTTAACGCAGTCCCTGTCTCGGATGCTAAAGGTAGGTGCCGTCGAAAAAAACTCTAATTTTTTTCAGAATTTCGCTGGTTTAAGTGGCAATTTACTCCATTCCTAATTCATTGAGCGCTGAATGTTTTCCATGCCTGCATGCAGCAAGCATAGCACGACAACGTCTGTTTTATACGTTATTATTAAAAATTTAACCCTTACAGATGTAGGAGTTTCCATGTGGGTACAGTCGGAATAATTGTTATTTTCGCAAAATCACTCCCTGGAATATGCTGGTAACCGTGCAGTGGCCTTTCGGTGGTGAAACACGAAGCCGCAAAGAGTTAAGGTTGAAAAGTTCATCAAATAGACAGATATAATGCCAAACTCAGCCGGTGACAGGTAAATAATGAGTAGAAAAGTCGTTGAAATTGAGAAGAAAGTAGGGACGAATCGTCCCCTCGGTTTCCATCTGACCCACGGTGTTTCCACGCGGTCTTGGCACTTGACAAAGACACTAAACTGTCGGGCAGGGACAGGAGAAAACATTCTGAGAATTTGAAGTTGCTGCCTTATATGGTCGGGACATAATTGGCGTATATCCGACATTGTATCTGTTCAGTTTGAATGTCAAATTAGCCAGATGACGGCTTTTTCGCCACCGGGTCGAGTTGTCAGTTTCGGCCGGTACGCTCTGAAATAAGCAGTTTAACTCCAAACTTTCAGTCCCACGTGAATGTGTGAATATTGAAAGCTGAACAGTTCGTCAAATAGACAGAAATAATGCCAAACTCGACGGGTGACAGGTGAATAGTGAATGGAAACGTCGTTGCATTGGGAATAGAGAAGGGGCGAATCGTCCCCTCGGTTTCCACGCGATCCACATTGTCCCCACGCGGTCACGCCACTCGACAAATATACTAACCTGTCGGGCAGGAAGAGTAGAACAACTTCTGAAAATTTCGTGTAGCTGCCTCCAGTGGTCTGGACGTAGTGGGCGTATGAGCGACACTGCTGTCTGTTCAATTTTAATGTCAAATTAGCCAGATTACCGCCTATTCGCCATTAACCCATGCGCGATTACTGTCCACTTTTCATTTCTGACAAATATCTAACTGTTACCAGTTTTGGCGAGGTCCATTTGGCGTCAATGTACACAATGCATCTTTCAGTCACCAGCGTCTCTCCACCAGAAACTGAGAATCCACGATTTCAAGCGGAACTACCCCAGAGGGGGAGCACTCCCACAACCCCAGACATATACCCAGCGTCAGGTCGCACCGGCTAGAACGGGACCAAATTCAAACGATTACCTCCACTCATTAAAACGCTATATCTCGGCCAATTCTTGGCCGATTTCCATAAATTTTTCACTCATTCTTCACAAATAGTTACCGCATCTTTTCACATAGAGAGCGACACCAATTTCCAATTCTATCATGTTGAATGTCAGGAGAGCATATGAGCATGTTCGGGGTGTGGGTTGAGAAAGAGGGGCGGCTTCCTCGAGGCCCATGCTTGGTTTCGGGACTTTCTAATAATATGACCGGGTTCGGGCGAGCTTCAGGTACAAACGCTGAAAGTGTGGGATGGCTGCTACGAAAACGTTCGCCACAATCTATGGTGTCACACATGCACATGTTGTTATTATTAAGTACACGCGATCTGTTCAACAGGTTTGCTATTTAGCCCTAACTTGGACATTAAGCATGCAGCATTCACGCCAATGTGAAAGAGTTTTGCCGAAAGAATTGTTAGACACTGTAGGGAGTTTTCTATCGGCAATGCACTTAATACAGCCTAAAAACCTACCAGCACTATACGCAATCTTGTTCCGCCGCTGCCTAAAAAACAAGCGGAATAGGTGAATCTCTCGATTTCTTGAAATCGAAAAATCTAGTTTATATCTGTGTTTGTCTGCGTGGAAACTTTTATTTTGGTTTCCTCTCCGAAAGGAAATCCATGCACAAGTAAATTGTTTTCACCTCCTTGACAAGATGAGAATCAAGGGAAATCACTCTGTAGATGTAAACTCAATATCTTGTGTCATTCTCTCCATTGTGAAACAGAGATTTTGTTTGATCTGGAGTAGAGATGAAACATGATGATAATTGCACCTCCCATTTATTTTTGGTGTTGTAGGTTTGTTTGACTGACAAATTGGGAAATCATATAATTTTGACTATCGATTCTTAATTTATGAGAGATTTTTTTAACTTGAATATTATTTCAAAGTATTTCACATCAGGGGAGATAATATCACCAAAGTTGTAGTTTGATGCAAAAAGACAAATTAAAATTTTATACCTGTCAGATTTTGTGTGCTGTGATCAGATTCTTAAGATGCCTGGAAATAAACAATCTGTCATTTGCAGAATGAGGTCTCCAGAGGATGTATCTACTGATGCTATCCAATATAGTGGGCAAGAATCACCCAATTTATCTTGGTTACAATACAGTGTTTTTTTTTCCATTGATGGCAGTACTAATCCTTCCTCCTCTCCCCATCTCATCAAGCTGATTTTGGAAAAAACAACCATCTATCCATTTAGTTAATCGTCTCAAGAAAAAAATATACTGGAAAAAAATATTGGATCGCAATGTGAATTTTGCCTTTAAATTTAGAGCTTCCTGTACTTCCGTCCAGTTTCGCACTGATTGAAATAGACATATTTTTACCTACCCCCCACCCAATTTTCATCTTCTCTCACACATTTCAGCAGACAATTGTCACCAATATTTTATATCTTTTCCAAAACATGCACTTTAAAATTTTATTCACACTTACAAGCTCAGTTCATTTTCCACCAATCGGATAATTCCAGAAACTTTCATCCTCAATTAAAGGTTGGGGTGCAAACCGCTAGAGGTGCTGCTTGCATGAAAACCCTGTATTGTAACCTAAACTGGGTACTTCTTTCTGTTTAGGCCTGAGACCTTGATTCAGTTTGAGGTTCACAGAGGGTAAACTTAGTACTGCTACCCTATTGTAGCATCACCAAATTCACCCACTGGAGGCCTCGGGCTTGATTGTTAAGATTCTTCTTAACCCTTTACCTAACCTGAAAGCAGACGACACTTGCAAAATTCTTGAATAACTAATTTTTTTCATGTTTTGTCTCAAAAACATAGGTTATGACCCCTCGTTGGAACGAGCTTGACGAGCCCGTTCCAACGAGGGGTCATAACCTATGTTTTTGAGACAAAAAATGAAAAAAATAATGAAAATTAATTGGTGATTTTTTAGACTAGCGCTGGCCAGTTTTGGCTGTTACGTTAGGTAAAGAGTTAACTATAACAATAAAATGAAAGGCTATAATATTTACCCAATTTTTCATTCCTGCAGAACACCCGACTTGGATAAAGTTTTCAAGATTCTTGGTTTTAGAAAATTATGATTAACTGTTGAGAGTTTCACCCTGTTTTGTTTTTAGGTAGATCCTTTATCAAGGTGCAGGCATTCAGGATTCGTACAGGTCATTGGGAGTGTTTGAAACTCTTGAAAGAAGTCGTAGACAGTTCTTGAAAAATATATATCTAACAAAATATAGTTTGTCAAAACAAAAGTATAGTAGAAGTATTGTCTTTAACTGTTAGACTTATTATGCCCCGTCCTCCAAAAGGAGGATTTGGTGGTACCTAGTGAAACCCTCTGTCTGTCCGTCTGAAATTTTTGCATAGTTGAATGATCTAGAACAAATGAATGGTGGGATGATGTGCATCAACCAATCATCAGCTGCAAAGGTGTTTGTATCTGCCTGGAGTATAGCTGCTCTCTTGCCCAATTATTGGTCAACAGAGCAGATATTACGTCGGGCAGATACACACTCCTATGCTGATGATTGGTTGATGTGCAACATCATTTTAAACTATTGATCATCTTAAGGTGTGACATAGGTACAAAATCAGGAAATGGCAATAATTCATGTCTCTGCCACAAATAGTGGTTGTGGATGCCATACTCTTCTGCACCATGCCAAGATTAGGCTGCAATTGCAACTAATTTGTATCCGAATTGCTGCAACACAGCCTCATCATTGTTCCTAAGGAATAGTAAGGATTTATCTCTATTCATCAGGATATTGTTCATAGGAGCAAGAACTTGGCTGTGATACAACAATTCATATATGTCAGCATAGATGTAGTTACAATACATATATATTTAAGTTACCTAACAGATTACCTGAATCAAGTACAGGGGACTGAACGATAAGTTACCAAAGCTCAGACCGGTGAACGATAAATGGGTTACGCACAATTTTGAAAACAACAGTCCTGCACACCTTGTGAGTCAAGTTCCGTTGTGGTTTCTAGCCAATTTTTTGCTGCCTCTAGAGGCAATCAAGACCTGATTAGAAACAAGTGGCAAGATAATTTGACTTTTTGACAACTGGACCTCTCCTTGATTGTAGGGTCCTGCGAATATTCGAGATTCGATTCGATATCGTAACCATCCGTATGCTTCGAGATCGATCCCGAATCAGTCTCAGGATTCGATTTTTTCGAATCTCTCGTACTAACTTCAATTTGTTACATTTCCAACAAAATGTACGAACGTGAATAGTAACAAGTTAGGCCTTCAAAAACTAAAACTATGGACAATAGGCCTAGCTGTTTCAGCGACGGTGCTACAGAGAATATTTAGTTATTGGTGTTTAAGGTGTTCACTCCGTCGCGTAAGGGTCATCACAGTGTTCCGTAACTTCCGTTTGATGCAATATGAAATAACTTGTCTATTAAAATTCTATTCGGAATTCGATTCGATGTCGATATCAGAGACACGATTCGATTCGAGATTCGATTCGAAAAGAAATTTGTGATTCGCAGATCCCTACTTGATTGTATGATAAAATACCCATTCTCAGACCGCAAAGTTTGTTAGAAGTCGATAAAGACCTTTGATGCCAACAGCTCCCAATGGATGGTATTACCTCTTAACCCGCGGAGTATTTTCAAAATATTTTTCATCAAATCTAGTCATGGCTGCTATGAAGCAGCCATGATAGATTTGAGAAAAAATACATCTAAATTTATCTCCAGAAATGGGGGCACGGTGACGCAGTGTACTAAGGCGTACTGCACATTGATGGTGGACCTGTCTTCAACCATTGCTAACCCTGCTTGTGTGGAGTTAGTATGTTGGGGAGCTGATAGTTGCTCGCCGTTGCTCGGTGGTTCTTTCCGGGTACTCCGGTTTCCTCCACCCGTAAAACTGTCGTGATCATGATTAGCCATTGTGCAGAAATATGTGTCCTTGAACACCAATAAATAAATAAATAACTCCAGAAATCATTTGTCAAGAAGTCTAATTCAATTTACATGAAAAAAGTTTGTTAACTCCTTGCTTGCTGCTGGTGGATATTCCTGCCCAAGACAGGATTTCTCTTGCCACTGAAATAAGTATAATTTGGGCACATTTAATCAAGTTTGACTTCTATAAATTGTTTGGATTTTTCCGCCTATGATTCCTGGTGAAAAATTTAGATGAATTTTTCATCAAATCTAGTCATGGCTGCTTCAAAGCAGCCATGACTAGATTTAATGAAAAATATTTTAAAAATACTCAACGGATTAAGAGTTAAATGTGCCCAAATTATACTTTTTTCATGGGCAACAAATTGCATGTTCTGTGCAGGAATATCCACCAGCAGCAGGCAAGGAGTTAATGTTATGTAGTGACCTGTGATAAGGTAAATGCACTACATTTACTCATGACATAGTTTAGCCTCAATAAGACAAGATCTAAAGACATGTTAGCCTTATGGCAAAGGGGGTTAAAAATTGGGTATGGAATTATGGGAAAAGACACTTTCCATTGGGGGCGCGGTTGCTCAGTTCGTAGAGGTGCAGGCTGCAAGCCGAGAGGTCCTCGGTTTGAATCCCACCTGCGGCAACCGCGTTGTGTCCTTGGGCAAGACACTTCACCCCTATTACCCACGTGGGGGCACGGTGACGTTGTGTACTAAGGCATACTGCACGTTGATGGTGCACATGTCTTCAACCAATGCTAACCCTGCTTGTGTGGAGTTGGTATGTTGGGGAGCTGACAGTTGCTTGCCGTTGCTCGGTGGGTTTCTCCGGGTACTCCGGCTTCCTCCACCCGTAAAACTGTCATGGTCATGGTTAGCCATTGTGCAGAAATATGTGACCTTAAACACCAATAAATAAATAAATACTTTCCATTGCTTTGATAGGTGATTACGTTATGTTTTAGTTCAACTTTGAAAGTTTCAGACTCTGGGACTTGCAGATCCATTTACTTCAGGTAGAAATACCTACCTGTAGAAATAGGTTTTAACTCCACACATGGGGGCGCAGTGGTGTTGCGGTAACCGGTTCTCGTCAGATCACTAAAGTTAAGCAATGCCTAGCCCGGTTAGTCCTTTGATGGGTGGCAGTCTGAGTGATCGATTCAGACTCCCATGTTGTGTCCTTGGGCTAGGAACTTAACCCCGATTGTCCACATGGGGGCATGATGACGCCGTGTACTAAGGCATTCTGCACGTCGATGGTGCGCATGTCTTCAACGAATCTTGTGCTGCAGTGCAGAGTTACGATGTTGGGGACCTGGCAGCTGCTTGTCGTTGCTCGGTGGTTCTCTCTGGATACTCAGTCTTCCTCCCCCCGTAAAACTGTCATGTATAATTTGGGCACATTTAATCCAATTTCTAACTTGTAAATTGAATGGGCTTTTTCAGCAATGATTTCTTGAGTTAACCCTTTCATACTTTTGTACGTCTTTTGTCGTACGAAAACAAACAGTGCGTTGCTACTTTGTGGTCATTTGTTTTGTTATTATTTTTAGATTTTTTCAAGCTTTTACCTCAATTCCTATTTTCTCTTGAATGGTACTCAGTGACAACCGTTGAGCCAAATGTTATCGCAGCTTAAAATACTAATATAATCCTGCTGTCAAGACTTCTTAACTGGTTGAGTGATAGAAGCCACTATCAGGGCTTTCAAAAATGAGGATACTGGAGCAAAACCCAACACTTTCCTTGCTCATATTTCATATTCAGTCAAACACAAATATTATTTTGCTTGCATAAATTTGCTTTATTACAAATTATTGGAAAAATATCTTTTTATTTGTGCTTTCCGGCATTTGACGTCGCTTTTGAAAAACTTTGAAGAAGCTCAATACCCAGTGACGTTTGAACGTCAGGATAAATAAAGTCTCAAAGGGTTAAATTTAGAAGAACTTTTCATCAACCATGACTAGATTTGATGAAAAATATCTTTAAAATACTCAGTGGTCTAAGAGTTAATACTTGGAAAGTACAGTGTTGTGACGACAAATGCGAAACAGAGAATTTCAATCAGATGGTGACTGAGTTGCGATATGTGGATCACGATATGGTCAAAATTATCTTTGTGCTTTTCTCCCCATAACACTGGAGAATTTCACCCATTGTAAAGAAATACAAGAACATTTTATAACTGTTCTAATGACTTAACTCCTCTCTTTAGGAACCCCAAGGGGTGGGCCAATGCTTGTTAACCATTATATGTGTAAACTGGTGAAATAGGATCTGTTAACCAACACATGGGGTAGAAGTGGACACCATAGGTGTATAAACGATTGGCTGGACTTGATTTTATATTTAGTTGCGATGCAGCGATAGATACTGAAATGACCATAACCCTCTGCACACTGATGTTGAAATGTCTAAATTTCAAGAGGCAAAGTTTTGTCTGTCTGTCCATGTGTGCATCCATCCCAATTTGGTTTCCCAATGATAACTTTAGTTATAGTTGGCCAAATCAAATGAAATTTGGTATGTAGGTGTAACATAAAATACAGGTCAAGTTCAAATCGGGGTGAGGTCCGACAATTTTGCGTCGGATTAGTTCTCTGTACAAGAACGCTTGCACCGAGTCCAGCTCGACTCCACAAGGGAAGTAAACAATCTTGTGGTGTCGAGCTGGCGTCTGAGTAAGGCGCTCACAGCTATGAATTTAAATTGTGCGGAAGTATTGGTATCGTGGAGATAAATATAAATAGATGGTTAACATAGGAAAAATTCGTGGAAAAACATATATTCCAAGTTCATAAACTTTACTTATAGTATGAAGGCTACATCATAGTTTTATATGTTATGTTTCATAGAAATAACACCATTGGCACAGTGAGTCTTTGTGTATAGCCCCCTACTTACCCAACCTTTTCTTCTCCCTTAGCCAGAGAATCATATGTACAATGGTGCTTGCCCCGAGTCTGGCTCGACTCCTCGAGAGTGACAAACACTCTCAGGGGCTCGAGAGTGACAAACACTCTCAGGGGTTTGAGCTGGAGTCGGAGTAAGGAGTTCATTCCCTAACATTATGCAGAAATATGGGTATTTCCAACGTAGTAATATATAGAGAGTTAGGCATTTGTGGGACAAATATACAGGGTTTTTCGGAGCCCACAACCTTTATAACTTAAATTTCTAGGATAAAAGAAACATCATTATTTTATTTGTTATGTTAATTTCGTTATAATTTCTTTCGATAAAGGATCAACACGCCACTGTTCAAATGTATGAAATAATTCTTGTATATGCAGTTTCAAGAACAACGTCTCCAAAATCGATCTACACCACACCCAGTGATTTACTTCATAACGTTATTTTGTAACATATTTTATAAAAGTAAAAATGCCTGAAGATCCGCAGAGAGAGCGGTGAAAGTGCAAGAAGGAATATATTCAGTAATGTCGTTGTATTTGTTTTGAACTTTAATAATTTTTTCTTAAAAATGTATATATATATATATATATATAACAAATAAAACAAAATCTGTGTGGAGCAAATATAGGAAAAGTGAAAAAGTTTAAATGACGGGGGAAAAACATGACAAAATATTTTTATTTGACCGGTTTCAGTGTTCAATGAATGTTGTCAAAGATTGTATATATAATGATCTATGTACCAGCTTTTAAACACAGGAATCGCAGTTAATGGAAGTTCTGTGAAGATGCAACTGCTTGAATTTAATTTATATCGCCTATCTCAAGCAGGAATTCCACCAGGCATCGTCCTAACACCATATATAATGGTAAGTAAAGGGTGAATAAATAGAAAATGTTGTTTTCCATAACTGTATAGTTCAAGTGAACCAATGCTTACAGACTGTCGGGACTCATACAAAATTCACAATTCATCTATATGAAGTAGATTGTACCAAGCTGAACAACAAGAAAAATATTGAAGGCTGTCAATAAGAGCTGATCGAGTGGCCATGTATCAATTTAGAGCTGCAATTTACATTAAGAAATATTCACCGATTCAATAATTCCTGCAATTAGCCCAACAGAAACCACCATTACGTCTATGTCATTTGATATTGATATAGTTGCTGTCAATTTAAAGCAGGGAATTACCTGCTTGCTCAACATTAAGGCCTAGGTACATCACTATTGTAAATGTTGTTGATTACATTTAACTGGTGCTTCGAAAACTCAAATTTGCGGACACATGCACACAAAAATGAAATGTATTTACAGGTTTACATACCGGCCCTTAAAGACAGGCTTCAGTGACTTCACCACACTTCTGAAGTGACTTCACCAGACTACTTCACCAACGACTTCACCACACTTCTGAAGAGACAGTTGGTTGCATTGTAAACCTTACGTAGGGCAAATCAGAATTTCTGTCCTCAACTCAAATCTTGAATTGAATTGGAAATAGTGCAAAAACAATTTTGTAAAATCATTTATTTCACTATAGTATGGCTGTCGTGGACTGGTCACTTTCCACGGGTGGGCAATATTTCCACGGACGCAATAATATTAGATTCCAAACACTAATTACAGGAATAATCAAAAATTTAATTAATGAATCACCCAGTACAACCTAGTGCTTCACAAATTAAAATTTTGCTGATGATGATTTTTTATTACCTGGTACATAGCTTACAACCTGTCCACGGTGACTGTACTGTAAATTACATATTACCATTCATATCCTCACGGCTTGCACCTTCCTTGGGAAGCATGAGTAACCGAGTTCATGGGTCACTAGTCACATTGTTACAACAGTACTTATAAAGTGGGGCAGTCGATTCACTAACTCCAGTTTTTTAGTACAGTGGACCCACTCAATTGGATATCTCTTAACTGAATAACCCTGTTAATTGAATATAATTTCCCAACACAAAACCATTTACCATACCTCCAATACAAATTTGATCTGTTAATTGAATATAGGTTATAGAATAAACTTCTGTTGATTGAATAAAAAATCTTGTAACCTGTTGAGAAATTACCCTGACTTTCCCCAGTTTTTCTTTGTTTATAGATCTCTTTAGCCTCAGTACATCCAATACAGGCATTTAATTTATTATATCTTGTTTGACAAGCTCTGTCAAATAAGGTATAATAGAATAAATGCTAAGTTTATCTCTAGAATAATGGAGAGCACGATGCCTCAGTAGGTAGAGGAGCAGGCTGCAAGCTGAGAGGTCCTCTGTTCGAATCCCACCTGCGGCAATCTCGTGTCCTTGGGCAAGACACTTCACCCTTATTGGGGGCATGGTGGCGTTGTGTACTAAGGTGTTCTGCACGTCGATGATGCACTTATCTTCAACCAATGCTAACCCTGCTTGTGTGGAATTAGTATGTTGGGGAGCTGACAGTTGTTTGCTATTGCTCGGTGGTTCTCTCTGAGCACTCCAGCTTCCTCCACCTGTAAAACTGTCCGAAGTGAAGTATTCCTGGCTGTCAAAAGTGTCGTTAAACCCCAATAAATAAATAAATAACCAATGATCAACATCTTGATCGATCAAAAAAGTAATTGATCGATTAACTGTCACTTTTGAACTACTGTATTATATGGGTTCACAAAGGAACAAACTGCTCCAAAAAAGGCAAACATTGTTACACTGACTCACATCAATTATATGAGACAGAGTAAAGCATGCAAGTTACATGCTGACATACTTGTTCACTTGCATGATCATTATACTGTATCAGTAGCTGGAAATGGTCATTCTTAACCCTTTACCCAATAAGGGTAGCAGATGATACTTGCAAAATAAATTATTGAATTACTAAAAATTTTCCATTTTTGCCTCACAAACATAGCTTATAACCCTTCATTGGAATAAGCTTAATGAGCTCGTTCCAGTGAAGGGGTCATAAGCTATGTTTTTGAGACAACATGAAACATAATAAAATTTGAATGGAGACTTTTGTATTTAATGCTGCCCGGTTTCTTTAGGTTGGCAAAAGGGTTAATGCTGTAACTCATCAACAGTATGGCAATTAATCAGCTACCTATTATGGCTAGTGATTAATCAGTTAACCAAGGTTAATCTATGTGATTAATTGATCAAGAAAGCTCTTTAACAGTTTCAGCTCTAGTTGACATTAAATCGAATCTTTGAAACTTTGCAGGGCCATTAGTTCGGAAAATTTGTTTTTGTGGAACAAAATAACATTCTTTATTATATGCTAAATGATAGAGTATCGAAAAAATTGCAGATAGATTAAAATCGTATCCCCCACTGTGAAGATATAGAAATACATATTCACCTGGGGGTGCGGTGGCTCAGTAGGTAGAGGTGCAGGCTGCAAACCGAGAGGTCCTCGGTTTGAATCCTACCTGTGGCAACCGCGTTGTGTCCTTGGGCAAGACACTTCACCTCCATTGCCCACGTGGGGGCACAGTGGCATTGTGCACTAAGGGGTACTGCACATCGATGGTGCACTTGCCTTCAACCAATGCTAACCATGCTTTTGTGGAGTTAGTATGTCTTGGAGCTGACAGTTGCTCGCCATTGCTCGGTGGTTTTCTCCGGGTATTCTGGCTTCCTCCATCCGTAAAACTGTCTGGGTCATGATTAGCCATTGTGCAGAAATATGTGACCTTAAACACCAATAAATAAATAAATAAATATAAATGTACATATTCACCTTAAATTGATGCATGAAACCTGCCAGCTGAATCTGATCGCAAGATGCTACCTCTTCTGAGTATCGATCAAATTACTTCTGCTTATCAATGCAAATCAGCTGTTTACTTTCATGCATCAATTCAATACTTTCAAGCATCAATTCAAGGTTGAAACGAGTGGAATTATCGATAGGAATGATCAAATTCTTATAAAAAACATACAGTAAAAAGAAAATCTAGTGTTTTTGAGTGGATACCGAAAATTATCTCATGAGTGACCGAGATAAATGGGTAATTTTGCTCGTGCAAATGCTCATGAAAACTAAAGTGGTAGCATCTTAATACCAGAAGAAATCATCTTACAGGAAAGCAGAGTTTTGAATAGTTACAAGACTTCAGTCCTTGGTAGTGTTGACTGGCCATAGATGCTAATTAAATCCTTCTTTAATCCCCTGCACACTGATGTCAAAATATCCAGATTTGAAGTAGCCATTTTTCCCATAATGCAACTGGGAATTTAACCAATTCAATCTTGTTTGACAGAGCTCATTGAGCTCTGTCAAACAAGATTGAATTGGTTAAATTTCCAGTTGCATTTTGGGAACTATTTGCACCCAGAACTTTAGATATTTCGACATCAGTATGCAGGGGGGTTAAACAATTTTGTCAGATGAGCACCTGAGGACCCATAGGGTCTCTTGTTTTGTAATTGTAAGAAGCCTCCCTACCTCCTTTGTTTAACATGGATTTCAAGGGCCGAAAAGATGCCCACTGAAAATACCACAGAAAAAAGGTGATGGGTTGGGTGGATGTGATAAGAAACTTTCACGTAGAAACATTAAATCTGAGTGATAGGGAAATATTTGGGGCGGATGATGGTAATTCAACTTAAATGCAGCTGATACAAAGACCTGCCTTCTGTATTAGATTATTTCAACTGAAAAAGAAGTCATTGTCAGTAGTACTTGGCTTGGGGTCTGTCTGTCTGTCTGTCGGGGTCGGTCGTCGGTCGGTCCATCTATTCATCTATATGTCTCTCTTGAGAGAAATTCATTACGTTTAACTCTGATGTAGGTGGCAAGGCATAACACAATCAAGCCTGGAAATAAGCAGACCATCATCTGCAGAATGAGGTCTCCAGGGGGTGAATTTTGTGATGCTATCCTGCACAGCAGGGTAGCATTACTAAATTTACCCTCTGAACCTCAATCTGAATCAGGGTCTCAGGCCAAAACAGAAAGAGGAACCCAGAGGATAAATTGGGGGATTCTAGCCCACTGTAGGGAATAGTATCAGGAAATTCACCCTCTGGAGACCTCATTCTGCAAATTACAGATTGCTAATTTCGGGGAGCGTGGTGGCACAGTAGGTAGAGGTGCAGGCTGCAAGCCGAGAGGTCTTTGGTTCGAATCCCACCTGCGGCAACCGCGTTGTGTCCTTGGGCAAGACACTTCATCTCCATTGCCCACGTGGGGGCACGATGACGCCGTGTACTAAGGTGTACTGCACGTCGATGGTGCGCATGTCTTCAACCAATCTAACCCTGCCTGTGCTGCAGTGCGGAGTTACGATGTTGGGGAGCTGGCAGCTGCTTGTCGTTGCTCGGTGGTTCTCTCTGGGTACTCCGGCTTCCTCCACCCGTAAAACTGTCACGGTCATGATTAGCCATTCATTGTGCATAAATATGTGACCTTAAAAACACCAATAAATAAATTGCTAATTTCTAGGCTTGAACACAGTAAGTAGTATTTTAAATCAAAGTGTTCATCCATTTGACTGTTCCACCCCTGCATTCTCAATCCTCTTGTGAGAAAGCTGGGAGATGGATCAAAGCTTCTTTACTGTTGTAAACAAGTTGTTTTTCGGAAAAAATAGGACCTGGTTTCCATTTCCTAGGGTGGAAGTCCTCAAAAGTGGACAACATGGGTTTAACAGTTGGCCAAACTTGACTTTGTGCTTGTACTGCAGTTATAATTTATTTATTTATTGGTGTTTAAGGTCACATACATATGCACAATGGCTAATCATGACCGTGACAGTTTTATGGGTGGAGGAAGCCGGAGTACCCGGAGAGAACCACCGAGCAACGACGAGCAGCTGCCAGCTCCCCAACATCGTAACTCCGCACTGCAGCACAGGCAGGGTTAGATTGGTTGAAGACATGCGCACCATCGACGTGCAGTACGCCTTAGTACACAGTGTCATTGTGCCCCCATGTGGACACTCGGTGTTAAGTGCCTTGCCCAAGGACACACGCGGGAGTCCGAATCGACCGCTCAGACGGTTACCCATCCGAGGACTAGCCGGGCTCGACGTTGCTTAACTTCGGGGATCTGATGAGAACCGGTTACCGCAACACCACCGTGCCCCCTGCAGTTATGACATAACCGGATGTGGGAAGTGGCCTTTTACCCTTACCTTATATAACTGATCAACGGCCAGCAATATACACAAAAAAGGACATTCAGTTTTTATATTTTCTTTTCATTTTTACTAAAAAACAGCAGCCATGACTAGAGTTCATGTAACAATTAAAAACAAAATACTCAGCAGTCAGCAGGTTGAAAGTTAAAGCCTAAGAATATGTCTTGATAAAATAATATTAGTTGCCGTGTAACAATGTGCAATCAATAAGAACAATATTTCAAAGTTTTTAGCATAACAAAAATAACAAGTGATAACAAAAACCTACTCTCACATTCACCTACATATTATCAATTGCGCTACAGGGCTTAAAATTCATCCGTGAATCCGAATCGATTCACGCAAATGATTCTCGTAAAGGAAACAATGAGAATCAACTTTGATTCGCGCAAAATGTTCATTTGATTCTTGTAGATTCTAAAAGTGGCTTAAAAAAGCCAAGAGAATTCTCTGTCTTTGCCCCTTCATAATAAGGTAACAAAACTTCACTTAGCAGTGGTGTCTAGTGAAGTCTTGGCTGCCTATATAAGCAGCCAGGACTTACTAGACACCACTGCTACAGTACTATAATTTCCATCAACCAGACCACCAAAAGCCTGTATGTTGGAACATGTGTTCTACATGCACATGTGTGAGAAACTTGACATAATGGAAATTGGGGCCTTAAAGGGTAAACTCTCTTAAAAAATATGACATTTGCCTTTTACTATGGCATATGTACATGTTGCACTCACAGAGGTATAACAGTACTCTCAAATTAAAAATATTTAACCCTTTACCCAACGAATCAGCTGCATCCGCCTGCGTAATATACAAATTCAGCAGTTGAAAAAATAGTATTTTTCAAAAAAATTTCAACAAAACCATATCATGTGACCCTTTGTTGAAACGTGCTCGTCAAACTCATTCCAATGAGGGGTCACATGATATGGATTTGTTGAAATTTTTTGAAAAAAATTAGAAAATGGTATTTAAAATAATAAATTTTGATATCATCTGTGTTGAGTGAAGAGTTAAGAACTGAACATTGATTCTTGCAACAGGAGCTTGTGAGAATCGAAACTGGTTTTCGTGAATCGAGATAAATTTTAAGGCCTGGTGCTACATGTGGGATTAGGTTATTTTTCTACCCCTGCTTCAGTGTAAAAAAATTAAAAAAGGCTACTCAGCAGGTTGAAAGTTAAAGCCTAAGTATATGTCTTGATAAAATATTATTAGTTGCCGTGTAACAATGCTCAATCAATAAGAACAATACTTCAAAGTTTTTAGCATGCAGTGATAACAAAAAGCTACTCTCACATACACCTGCACATTATCAATTCTACTTCATGTGGGACCAGATTATTCTTCTACCCATGCTTCAATGGAGCCAAATCATAATTGTTTTTAATTTTTTTTTATCATGTGTACACATTTTCCAAGTACGCAATGTATATTGTTTCCATGGGAATATGCAAATAACTGGGGAAAGTAGCAGTCCTCCGGTGATAGGCATTTAAAGTTTTATGAGGACATAAGTTCTAGTGTGGTATTTATTGATTGATTGAGAGAAATCGTCAGTTGCACATTCCATGTATAAAACTTTCTAGCAGACTTATTGTATGTTATATTGCCAGACTGCCGTGGGATCACCTGAGCTTGACATTTAGTTTGAAACAGAGTGGACTTTTAATTGGCTACATAATTATAGATTCTTCTTGGCTTGGAACAGATAACGAGAAGAGGAGTAGTTTTTTCTCTTATTTGAGAAATTTATGAAGGACTGAATATTATATAATTCACAATGATGGTGTCATTTATTAGACATTTATCGGCAATATCTGACTGATATAGAATTCTTGGAACATTTCGATTTGAAGAGTGTAGACTCTTTAATTTAAAGCATTGTTATCAATCTCTTCTCTACTTGTTTGTGGATTTGAAGAAGAGAAGGAACTTTTGTAATTCATTGCTGTTTTTTCTGGAATTACTCTTTAATTCAAATTATTGTTAGGCCACACAAAGTAGATCTTCTGTTTCTCAGGCCATTATTTGTGAAATTTCATGCGGGCGAGCGTTTTTTTATTTTATTTTTTATTTCAGTAATTACTTTTTTGCCATCAAAAGTTCATGTTCTTGGTTCAAGTTTTAGGCCTCATAATCTATAGAATAGCTTGGGTGGTGGTGTATTTCATCCCTTGAGTGCAAAAAGGCTTTGCACTCAAGGGACAAATTCATCAATTTTTTTAACTTGGGTAAAATATCAGACATAAACCATTTAATTTTTATTTTTTTAAAGTTTAAATTGGTTATAAAAAGAGAGCATGCGGCAGCCAAAAGGACCATGCGGGAGGGCCTGAGAAACAGATTTTTTATTTTTTTAGGCCTTAACAGTCTCTTCTATGATCATTGGTGGTGTGAAGAGAAGAGGAAGAACTTTTGTCATTCATTTTAGGAATTCCATAAGGAATGGATTTATGTGATACATGTACATAAGCATGTTGAACTAGCAGTTCAAGAGGATGAGTTAACTGGTAGAGTGCTAGGAGCCACTATCAGGGTTTTAATATGAAGAGCAGGGACCCCAGCCTAAAGGTGTCATATTCTGTGGATGTGCTTCACATTATCTTGAAATTATTTAGTCTATATGGGTTTGCCTTGTTACAATTTATGGGAGAGTGCCTCTTGGCACTCTCCCATAAATTGTAACAAGGCAAAGATGCAGAAACAAATTTTTATGACCAAAAATAACTTAGCACTCTACCGGTTAACAGCCAAATCACCCTCTAAGTAAATTTTGCACCTAATATAAATTTGCTTTTCCTGAGAAACAAACAACAGCCAGCAAATTTTCTCATGATGCACCATTAGGTTAATCTCATGGTTCACCAACAGAATATTTATTGGCTGTTCTTTTTCCGATTTCTCAGAAATTATGAGGTCCAGTCAGGCGGAATTTCTTCCTCCAAGTGATTTGGTTGTAATTCACCCTCCTCATCGTATTGTCGTTGCAACAAGAATGTCCGACAGTTAAATACAGAGCTTTATTCCTCGGGTAGAAAGTTAAATTTTATCTCTCATTCAGGGGTATTTCAGATAAAAAATTTAACTTTATAATTCTTAATGGTAGAAGTCCGCTCATTGAGCTCGGTCAAACAATATTGAATTTTTTAAATTCCAAGTTGCATCATGGGAGAAATTTGCTGCTTACACATCAGTGTGCAAGATGTTAAAGTTCTGGTAATGTGTGGCAATGATGTATAATGTTACTAAATATATGCCAAACTTGCGATACACCAAGTTTTCAAAATCAAAATGGAATTGATGTTGATACTGGCTATAGCTGATATAATGTAATGCAACCCAGCATAACACACTCTTGGAAAGGGTACTTGCCTTTTCCAACAGTGTGCATCACAACAACTTGACATCAGCCCTTATACTGTAGCAGCTGGTACTCAAGCTCCATCATTTTAGTAAGATTTAACCCTTTACCCAATGAATCGTACATATCCGCCCGTGTAATATGCAAATTCGGCAGCTGAAAAAATATTTTTCAAAACATTTCAACAAAACCATATGATATGACCCCCTCCTTGGAACGAGCTCCTCGAGATCATTCCAATAAGGGGTCACATGATATGGTTTTGTTGATTTTTTTTCAAAAATTAAAAAAAAAAATGATATTTAAAATAATAAATTTTGATATCGTCTGTGTTGGGTAAAGGGTTAATCGCTTGTCTAAAACATGGTTGATCTTATTTATTTATTTATTTATTTATTTATTTATTTATTTATTTATTTATTTATTTGTTTAAGGTCACTTTCATCATCAATGGCTGGTAAATCTTTTTAACTCTACCCAATGAACACGACATCAAAATTTATTATTTTATATATCATTTTTTGAAATTTTTCACAAAATTTCAACAAAATCATATCATATGAACCTTCACTGGAATGAGCTTGACAAGCTCATTCCAGTGAGGGGGTCACATGATATGGTGTTGTTGAAATGTTTTGAAAAATAATTGCTTTTCAAAAGTTCATTTTGTAAATTACGTGAGTGGATGTGACCGATTCTTTAGGTAAAAGGTTAAAGGAATTTGGAGTCTTTCAACCTGTCTTGTAGTAGAACTGGTGGTATCAGTATTGGTGGGGTGGGGGGGCTTTTGTTTCATTAGTGCATCAGTAAGGCAGACTCTCCTTGGCATACCCATTTTTTCCATTCGTGCACACTTCCAACCAAATTGATCATTTCACACTCTATTTCACTTCACCTGTACATGTACATATTAACCCTAATGTCATCAGATTATTTATTTATTTATTGGTGTTTAACTGGTAGAGTGCTGGAAGCCCATATTTGGTCTTTATTCTGAAGTGCAGGTATCACAACTTGAAGGCTTATATTCGGTAGATGTGCTTTTTATTATCTTTGAAGTGGTATTCTTTAGTCTGTGAGGGTTTGCCTTCTTACAATTTATGGAGGAGCAGCTCGTATTTATGAACTGATCTTCACGAAACTTCTTGGGTACCTTTGTTTTCACCTTGGGACAGGAATGCGGGTGTTTTGGGGTGCCTTTGTTATCACTGTGCTATGAGAACAAATATTTTGGGGTTCAGTCAGACCCACTCTGGGAATCAAAGATTTCTTTTCTAGTTTAGCATCTGACTGTCACCCACCTTTACAATACTTTACCTATACATTTGTTACAGGCTACGGTCAATATTTATGTACAGACCGTTACAATACTTTATATGTACCTTTGTTATCAGGTCAGTACCTAGATGTTTGTCATTGCTGTGTCACATACTATACATGTACATGTCTTGACAAGTTGAGCTACAGTGTCATTGACACTTTCATTTATTCAATTATATCTTTAATGATTTGAGTACAGAAATTAAGATTTTGTTTGTGTTTGACATTATTTTTTAGCTTTTGAATACGATAACCATGGAAAATGGATATTATTGGAAAAAGAAGAAATTTTTCAGATTTGCCAAAAAGTTGATGGAGCGAACTGATATGGGTTCAATATCGAGTATGAGACCCATTATTGTTAATTACAGCTTGACAGCGCCTTCTCATGCTCCCAGTCAGGTTCCAGATGGTTCTTTGTGGGATTCATTCTTGGACCAGCATGGCACCAAGCTCCTGGACACTTCTTGGTTGGACTGGACGGACTGAAATTGCAAGCTGCAACTCATTCCAGACATGTTCGATTGGATTGAGGTCAGGGGATCTTGCTGGCCAGTCCATACGCTCAATCCCCTCCCTCTGTCAGTACTCCCGGACAGCATGGGCAACATGAGGATGGGCATTATCGTCCATCAGAATGAATCTATCTCCCACTGCACCTGAATACAATCTGACGTGGGCATCCAGGATCTCATCAATATACCGTTGTGCAGTCAATGTACCATGGTCAAGGACACAGAGCTCTGTATGTCCATCCCAGCTAATGCCGCCTCAGACCATTATTCACCCTCTACCATAGCGGTCATGCTCAGCAATGTTGGCTGCATGGAATCGCTCTCCTGGTATTCTCCATACCCTAGAATGCCTATCTGTGTTGTCTAGGCAGTACCTTGACTCATCTGTAAAAAGGACAGGTCGCCAATCTTCTCTCGTCCATCCAACGTGATCCATGGCCCATTCATATCCTGCCTGGTGGTGGTTCTGTGACAGCTGAATGCGAATACATGGTCTTCTCGATCGGAGACCACCTTCGAGCAACCTTGCCCGGATAGTCTGCGTCGAAACATTTACCCCTGAAGGTCACTGCGAAGCTGGGTTGCTGGGTCAAAGCGGTTCCTACGGGCCTGAATGATCAAAAACCAGTCTTCAGCTGCAGATTTTGCCCTGTCTCTACCACCACCATGTCATATGACTGGTGTGCCATACTGCTGAAATCTTGCCCAGGCTCTGGTGATCATCGTATGGTGCATACCAAGGGCTTCACCAACCTGATGATGGATAGCCCCTTGTTACCCCATCCCTACAGCCCTCCACATTTCTGCGTCAGACAAATGTCTTCTTACATTTGCATTCGTTAAACCACAAGGGTTTGTGTTGAAATGAAGACTGAATACCCTACACAGCTCATGTACATGTAGACAGTACATGAAAACATCATGAAAATCAAGGGGAACATGCTTTCCATGACTGTCATGAAAAGTCTGCCTGTCAAGAGAGCTAATGTAAACACTGGGGACCATCTCAATACATTCCTCAATCATATCCACCAAAAATATCGCAAATGTGTCGCAAGAAAATTTCACAATGATGTGTCAAATATGTGGTGTTTAGCAAACTTTGAGTAGTATAATTATGTCATCACTGTTATTTGTAGGTGAGATTAGCAAGGCAAATCCAAACAGACAGAATAAATTCACTTCTGTGATAATTAACAAATCGACATAAAAATGAAGTCTTCAAGTTTAGTTACCTACACTTGATTAGAACTCATATATGGACTTCCAGCACTCTGTGAATTAACCCTCAAAGCCTCAGGTTAATTTGTAAAATAATAACTACTGTAGACACATGCACACAGCTGCAGATAACTCAACGTGTTTCTGCATCCTTGCTGAGTGCCTGTATAACCAGCCAGCAATGATGTAAATACATTGCCAAGATAAATGAAGCCTCCCAGTAGAGTTCTCAAAGAATAATACTGTTGGGGTCAACTTTTTAATTGATAGAACGCTAAATTATTATTGACATTCAAAATTTGTAACAAGGCAAATCCTAACAGACTACATAATATCACTTCAAAGATAATACGAAGCATATCCACTGAATTTGAAGCTTTTAACTTTTACCCAACGCAGACGATATCAAAATTTATTATTTTAAACATCATTTTTTAAATTTAAAAAAAAAATGTCAACAAAACCATATCTTGTGATCCCCTCATTGGAACGAGCTCGACGAGCTTGTTCCAAAGAGGGGTCACATGATATGGTTTTGTTGACATTTTTTCGAAAAATAATATCTTTTCAGCTGCTGAATTTGCATATTATGCGGGTGGATTCGGGCCATTCATTGGGTAAAGGGTTAAGTAGCAGTACTTGCACTTCATAATAGAGTCCAGATGTGGGCTTCCAGCACTCAATAAGTTAAAAGCAATATAAAGGTGGCAATCTGGTTGTTTGGGAACGCAGGAGTTAACCCCTAAAGGTCTGTAGATTTTTATACATTTCCTCTACACAGTGGAACCCCATTAATTGAATAACCACATTGCCAATAAAAAGTATTCGATTATCAGGAGTATTGATTTAACCCTTTACCCAACGAATCGCCTGCATCTGCCCGCGTAATATGCAAATTCAGCAGTGGAAAAAATATTATTTTTCAAAAAAATTTCAACAAAACCATATCATGTGACCCCTCGTTGGAACGAGCTCGTCGAGCTCGTTCCAACGAGGGGGTCACATGATATGGTTTTGTTGAAATTTTTTTTTAAATTTAAAAAAATAGTATTTAAGATAATAAATTTTGATATCGTCTGTGTTGGGTAAAGGGTTAACAGGGATATGGTCACTTTACAGTATTGAAGAGATAGCCTGAGTATTTAACACTCTGCACTCTGATGTCAAAATGGAACAGTTTCCAGGAGCAAATATTTCCCATAATGCAGTCTGATATTTAACCAAATATACCTTGTTTGGGAGAACTCAGTGAGCTCTGTCAAACAAGATATAATTTGTTCAATTCATAGTTGAACAAGATTTAAAGAGAGATTGGAGAACATTCTATTACACTACTAGAGTGCTAGGGGTTAATCTATTGTATTTTGTTTGACAGAGCTCATGGAGCTCTGTCAAACAAGATATAACAGATTAAATCCCTGTAATGGATGTACTAAGGCAAAATAAGTATAAACAAGGGGAATTTGGAGATTGTCATGGTAATTTATCGACATATTATCAGATTTTTAGCTGCGACTAACAGCTCTATAAGTGGCAATGTCGGCCTGTCTGTCTGTTGGTCTGTCTGTCTGTCAGTCGGTCGGTCTGTTGGTCTGTCTGTGACCAACGAGTTTCAAAACTCAATAACTTTTGAAATACTTAATGGAATGACTTTATATTTGGCATATAAGTGTATCTTATTGATGTCTAGCCACTGTTCAGTGCATGTGTTGTTCCAAATATTTTTCTTGATGGCCCTTGATGAACTTAGAATTTTGTGACTAATGAGTTTCTAAAAGAATAACTTTCAAACTACCTGGTGGAATGACTTCATATTTGATATGCAAGTGTATCTCATTCATGTCTAGCCCATGTCCGATGCAAATGTTGTTCCAAATATTTTTCTTGGTTTTTTTTCACCATCACCTGTAAATTGCCCCTGAGAATATTTTTGGGACTTGCAGATTGCACCACCCATCGCAGCTACGGCGTCGATGCCGCAATTTTTTATTCAATTGACAGGAGTTTACTCTATAACGCATATTCAATTAACAGGTCAAGTTTGTACTGAAAGTATGGTAAATGGTTTTGTGTTAGGAAATTATATTCAATTAACAGGGTTATTCAGTTACGAGATATCCAATTAAGTGGTCTCCACTGTACTTTGAAAGTCTACTTCCAGCGGCTTTGCAGTTGTTTCAAGTCCAGACTTGGCTTCCTACAGAGGCAGCCAAGACTTGCCAAGAAACATCTGACAAGGTACTTAGAAAACAAGTGTTGAGTTTACCCAAACAATGCATGTTGGGGCACCTGTTCCTTTGAATTAAAAAGTTATCAAAGTCAGAATTAGGCTATTAAGGGTTAAGTTGGTAAACATTGAAATCGATTAAAATCTTTACAACGGTAACTTGCCTCCACCGGGTGTATTTCCAATTATGATTTTTTGTCTAAGTAAGTCTTTAGTTGAGAAATTTATGATGTTTTGTGCACATGGTTTAGATATAAAGTTGATTGAATTTCTGTGCTTAATCTTTCTCAAGTTCAATGTAGTAATGTAATCTCTAAACACTGATGTGTGAAAACAATGTAGAATTGGAAAATAATTCAATTGATTTCACTGCTTTATGAAGAATAATTGTTTTTGAGTTTTTTGATAGCCTCCATATGGAAATATTGATTGAAAGTTTCCCTGTTTTGAAGTTATGGCAGTTGTGTTTCCTCTTCTTGCTTGTCAGAGTCAAAGAAATATTGGAAATTTTCTTTGTTTTATTTGTTTTATTCAGAATAATGGATTAACCCCTTTCTGTGATCATAAAAGTGCACAAAATTCCAATTGGAACACGACTGGGTCACAGTCCTTTGAAAATTATCTTTCCGTTTTCACTCCACAGCCCTATAGAATCTCACTTGTTAGAACAGAAATACGAGAACTTTGCATGTGAGATGGAATATGTGTTTGTTTTTTGTGATTCAGTTTTGCTTTCACAATATTTCATATATGGAATCTTGATCTCACTGGTACACATGTGTATCACAACCTGAACACTACAAGTTCTTGTGATGAACTGACTGTAGCATGATCTAACTTTTGCGGCTCTGATTATGTTCAGCCGAGATGGGAAGCCTCTTTCTGTTTAGGCCTGAAACCTTGATTGAGACAGGTTTGCAGAGAGTAAATTTAGTAATGCTACTGTACTCTAGAGATGACAGTCTGCTTATTATGCCCCCTGACCTCTGAAGAAGGATTTGGGGGTATTTAATGAAGCCCTTGAGTCCGTCCATCCATCTGTCTGTCCATACAAACATTTTGGATTGTAATTTCAAAGCCATCGGTCGGATTTGGATCTCCTTTGGTATGCTGATAGACCAGCATGGGGGAATGGATATGCTCAAGGAACTGGTTCCATCCAATATTTTTTCCCAGAGTTATGGTCCTTTTTCACTCTTTTGACTTTTTCTGTCCCACAGTACCTTTAAGGTTACTTCGAACATACCTACGAGTTGGGGGCAGTAGCCGTATTTACTCTATGTATTGGGACAGCTAAAAATAATTATTTTCACAGGTGTCCCAATTCTTAGAAAATGGGAAAAGAATACAGCCTGGCCTTGATTTGATGCTGAATAAAGTTGTGTGTGATTAATTTTCCATCACTATATACAAAAATTGCCGTCCAATTTTTTTTATATTTTCATTTTTTGCTTCCAAAACATAGCTTATGATCCTTCATTGGAACGAGCGCATTGAGCCGTTCCAATGAGGGATCATAAACTATGTTTTGGAAGCAAAAAATGAAAATTTTTAGTTACTCAAGAATTTTTTTATGAGTGTCGTCTGCTACTAGCGACGGGTCAACTGGAAACAAATCTGAATGTCCCAAACTTTAGAGCATAAAAAAAATATAGTTTTCTGGAAAAAATGTGTGTCCCAAATCATAGAGTGTCCCAATACATAGAGTAAAAACGGTAATCATGAATGTCATTGAGAAAAAAGTGTGGGTGAAGGCAGTAGTAACTAGTAGCATCTCTCTCCCAAGTGTTGGTATTAATTGAGTCCCACTGTCTCATTAATGGAGTGTTTCCCCTAGGGGAAAATAAGTGAGGCCGTATAATGGGGCAACCAGGAGTCGTCGCTATGACGGGCAAACCATGGTTCGAACCATGCGAAGAACATTTTAAATTTGTGGGTCCCAAAACTTCTTTTCATTGCATCTGAGGGATATATTTTTTTCACAGCGATTTTTGCATTGGTTTTCACATTCAATGAGCCGATAATTGCATAAGAATAAGGACCAATGATGAGAAATTCAGGTGAAAAATCATTCATTTGCATAATAAATTAATCAGTGCTGTCGATTTGAGAAGCGCTATCGCAATCATGCTTTTTCGCACTTCTAAATTGGAAACAAGAAGCTCTCTTTTTTGCTTGTCTGTAATTTTCAAGAAAATAGATTCGAGATTCCATTACATAAATTAAAACACCCAAATAAGGTGTGAACAGTATACATGCAAACTGTTGTGTCATTTTAATAAATGCTGACAATGGAAGTACATCTGCAGAAGTTCATGCGTTTTCAACACATGCTTGTTTTAGGTATATCAGGCTTTCCGCTATGAAAAAAATGTTGAGGCCGGTAATGGGGAATCCAAGGATCTGACGGGGCGACCATGGTCGCCCCGTCGAATCCTTAGGTTCACCATTACCGGCCTCATCATCTCATCTGTCTGAAATGCACATCTGAGACGCCCAAGTGCAGGAGCTATGCCTTGTGCATGTTAAAATGGCTGACCTCAGAGTGTACACAAAACTTAATAATGTGGGCCTATTGAACCCAACCCAAATCGTGCACGCATGCCATCTAACCTATCACCAGATCCTGTCATTCTATAGTCAAGATTATTGCAACTTGTTAAAAAAGATTGAGTCTGGTTGATTTTTTGCCGTTCTTTTTTCAATATAATTTTCGACCTTTGATGCGAGCCTTAAGAGTATCTATGATGAGAGGAGGACCTTTTGGGTAGGGGAAAGTCAACGAGGGGATTGGGGCCGTTGATGGGATCCCCTGTCTGCATAGCGGAAACCCTGGGTATATGTTGGGAGTAATAAGATTGGTCAGAAAACAATACATCACACAATGATATTTACTACTGCATGAAGTTTTACAACTTGAAATACATAGTGCAGTGAGTGCACATACTGACCAAACAAATCGCACCGTTTTGTGACATGACACATTTAACATTCAATGAGGTTATTGCTCACAGCTTGTCTAGCCTTTCATTGGGGGTTGAGTTATACAGGACTCATGGAACAATTGCATCACCAGAGTAGAGTCACCATTCTATGAAATCTGTGAATGGAAGTCATCAAAAGAAGTCTAGAAATGGCACTTCTACAATCTGTGAATCAATTATTTCTCAGAGAACGGGAAGGTCAAGGTGAATTTTAACATGTTGATTAATGTGTGGAAGGTTCTTTGGTGAGGGAATGCAGCCGGTTGACGGCTGCTGTGCCAGTATGGTGGAAATCCTGTTAACAGGGTCAAGTACATACAATAAAGGTGGAAAGCAATTAGGCTACAGACCCCCTAGAATCTTACTCAGCAAAAAAAAAGAAAAATCCTCATGATAACTCTCAACTAATTGGTGGCCAGCAATAATGAAAGAAGCTCTCCATTAGTATGAGCTTGACAATCATATCTTTGTACAACCACTTGTAAACATATCTATTGAAATTGTAATTCAATAATGCCTCTTGACTGATCAGAATAATGCAAGCTAGCAGGTAGAGCAGTAGTACAACACACACTTAAAAATCTCCAATATTAATTTTTATGTGTACCCGTACTATGTATGGTACACATAATGCCGGCATCCGGGGTGGCCATCCGTTGTTCGTCCATCCTTTCGTCTGTCCGTCTGTCCATCCATCCATCTGGCATCTGTATCCATTTCTTTGGCATTCGATAACTTGAAAAATATTGCTTGGATTGTCAAGTTACTTTATATTTGTGTTCAGGTTACTGATGTGCCGAGCTGTATAGTTTTTGGTGTAAATCTGATAATTTGATCATGAGATTTTAACACTTTATCCTTCAAATTGAAAATTCCTCCAATCCCTTTGGCATTCGATAACTTGAAAAATATTGCTTGGATTGTCTAGTTACTTTATATTTGTGTTCAGGTTACTGATTTGCCGAGCTGTATAGTTTTTGATGTAAATCTGATGATTTGATCCCGAGATATTAACCCTTTATCCTTCAAATTGAAAATTCCTCCAATCCCTTTGGCATTCGATAACATGAAAAATATTGCTTGGATTGTCAAGTTACTTTATATGTGTGTTCAGGTTACTGATGTGCCAAGCTGTATAGTTTTTGGTGTAAATCTGTTTTTTTGATCCTGAGATATTAACCCTTTATCCTTCAAATTGAAAATTCTTCCAATCCCTTTGGCATTCAATAACTTGAAAAATGTTGCTTGGATTGTCAAGTTACTTTATATTTGTGTTTAGGTTACTGATGTGCCGAGCTGTATAGTTTTTGGTGTAAATCTGATAATTTGATCCTGAGATATTAACCCTTTATCCTTCAAATTGAAAATTCCTGCAATCCCTTTGGCATGAGATAACTCAAAAAATATCAATCCGATTATCATGTTACTTTATATATGTATTCAGGTTACTGATGTACTGTGCTGTATAGTTTTTTTTAGGTAAATCTGATAATTTGATCTGGAGATATTAATCCTTTATCCATCAAATTAGATACTCCTCCAATCCATTTCTATATGTACCCATACCATGTATGGTGTACATAATGTCGGCATCTGTGGTGGCCCTCTGTCATACAGCTTTCTACTATTTGCACGTATGGGTACACATCTTACGATTTCATCGGCCTATTTTTCATTTTTTGTCTGATGTCTGAAAAATATAGCTTATGACACCTCATTGGGTCGAGCTCAGTGATCTTAAATACTGAAAATGGCCTTAAACCCCAGTAAATAAACCTCAGGAATTGGTGCAGTTGTATAGGTGTAAGGCCTTGCAAAGCTGACTCATCTTTCAAAGGACATTTGGTCTGGTAGTTATGGATATGTTACCAGACAGGGAGATGGAGGCTTTACCAGTTCGAAAAATAAGCGAAACAACAGTTGAAAATTAATGAAGTTTTATTTTTGGTAACATTGTTTCCACACATCTATGAAAAAGTATATAATGGCGCAGGCAGCCAGGTTTCTTCCTGGCAGCCGATGGCGTTATATGCGCCCCATTTGGCAAAATTCTGCAAAACTTAGTTTCATTTCGAATTATTTTATTAAGTTCTGTGGCATCACATGGCTGCAGAACTCATTATTGGCGTTATATGTGCCCCTTTTGGCAAAATTCTGCAAAACTTAGTTTCATTTCTAATTATTTTCTTAAGTTCTGTGGCATCACATGGCTGCAGAACTCATTATTAAATCATCATTGATATCTCTCAATAAACCGGCCACCTTGAGGGTGGCCCATTATCATCGTCAAACAATTTGCTGTTGTTTTTGCCAAACAAAGCTTCACCCCAGGCAGGCAGGATAAGAGTTTATTTCGTCAGATGGGTGGTCTACCATAAATGGAGATGCTAACTTTGCATTTAAAGAATAAAACCCACTCAATAAATGTAATTTCTTCTGAAGACACAATAACAGTTGATTTTTCTTGAAGACACATTTGGTTGACTAACATTCTGTCTTTTTTTTGATCGAGTTGTGTTAACCCTATACCCAGCATAGACAATATCAGAATTTATTATTTTAAATATCATTTTAAAAAACATTTCTAAAAAATTCATCAAAACCATATCATGTGACCCCTCATTGGAACGAGCTCGATGAGCTCGTTCCAAAGAGGGGTCACATGATATGGTTGTGCTGAAATTTTTTGAAAAATAATATTTTTTCAGCTGCTGAATTTGCATATTACGCAGACAGATGTGGAGAATTTGTTGGGTAAAGGGTTAACAACAAAGACCTATGGTTTGACAACGATCGGTGGGCTTCTGAGCAGGTGGGCATATGAGCAGGTGGCATCCGGGCATCCTCAACCTGTTAGTGCTATAACTCGAACAGACATTCTCTGATTTGACTAATTTTTGCAATATAATTCTTTTGCAAAAATATCTCAAGCCAGTTCCAAAAATTGTTCCAGAGTTTTTATTACAGAGTTACTGGCCTTCATTAAGTAATTTTTATCAATTCTGATCTTGTTCGCATTATAACTTGAACAAAGATTCCAGATTTGACAACCGGGATATGATTGATAACCAGGTTATGGAAATACAACACTCTCCTTTTGCCAGCACAACTTGACGCTTGCCTACATCTCCAATGCACACCTCTTGTTTTGTTAACCTTTGACCATCTGAAAATAACCATATTTGTCGGCGGTCTAATGAATTCCATGAGGCCTGGCATACATGCAGAAATGACCTGGCTGGTATAATAGGTCCTGGTAGTGGGCAGCATAGATTTATATAACCGGCTAAGCATCACTATACTTGTGTTATCATGATATGGTCTCCATGAAAATCCTGGGATGTGAAGCAGTGCTTGTCTTCTGTGGTAACTGGTAAAATAGGATCCAGTAGCCAATGCCTTGGGTGGAAGTCCTCTAAAATGTGCAACATGGGTATAAACTGGACTTACTTTATATCCATGCTGCAGTCATGATTGGCCATTGTGCAGAAATATGTGACCTTTAACATCAATAAATAAATAAATGTATGATATAGTCGTTCATGCTGGAGATGTCCTTAAACACAAATAAATAAATTTTTAGAAGAGGTGAGAATAAGCAACTATGTTTGTTGGTCCCCTACTGGCAACGCCGAAGGGGACTATAGGTTTGTCCATCTGTCAGTCACACTTTAGTTTTTCAGACTTTTTTTGGAAATGCTTCAGCCGATTGATTTCATTTTTGGTACCCTACTATAGAACGATGACTTACAGATCAAGCTGAAGTTTGATGCTGATTGCATTATTCTTGTGTGAGTTATGGCCCTTGGAAATATGGAAAATGTCCGTCACACTTTAGTTTTCTGGACTTTTTTTTGGAAATGCTTCAACCGAATGATTTCATTTTTGGTAACCTACTATAGAACGATGACTTACAGATCAAGATTGAGTTTCATGCTGATTGCATTATTCTTGTGTGAGTTATGGCCCTTGGAAATATGGAAAAGTGCCAAAATATCAGTTTTCGTGACTTTTTTTTGGAAACGCTTCAACAGAATGATTTCATTTTTGGTAACCTACTATAGAACGATGACTTACAGATCAAGATTGAGTTTCATGCTGATTGCATTGTTCTTGTGGGAGTTATGGCCCTTGGAAATATGGAAAAGTGCCAAAATATCAGTTTTCCGGACTTTTCTTGGAAACGCTTCAACGGAATTCATGCTGACCACATCTAGGTTATAACATTTGTATAATTATTAATGCTCATTAGTCCGGTAGGGGACATTGTATTGCTTCAGCGATACGTGAGCTCTTGTTTGTTTTGTTTTTGGGGGTTTAATGACACTTTCTAACAGGCAGGGTCATATCGTGTTGGAAATAAGTAACTGTATCATACAGAATTACTGGGGTTCTGAATGAATAAGCATTTTGAGAGGTGCTATATAAATCTTGTAACTGTGTTGATAGTGTTGTATACGACACTGGTAAAGTAGGTTACTTTTCTATGGTAAACTCTAGGTTTTTAAACGTATTTATCTCTTACATTGTTTGAGTCAATAGGTAGACCCTAAACTATATTGTATGCATCGGGGAAACCTGACCAAACTATATACATTTATTTTATTTTTATTCGTTTTTTTTCCCCCAAAACAAATCGTATTCCTTCTCACACTCGCCAAAAATGGTATTCCACTCCCAGCATCATATTCCACTCTCAACAATGACTGATTTTTGTTTTTTTTGTTTGTTTTTGGGCATGTTTTGAAAGTAATCACGCAATCAAATTATAAAGTGTTGTTTTGGGAAAACAAATAAGGAGAAAATAGAATAAATACAGAAGTTCACTGCTCGGTTTCGAGTTCGATTTTATCCTCTTGTGAACCACGCTGATTATTTCACGAGGCTAATGCCTCGTGAAATAATCTTCTGCATGCCCCACTTGTAGATAAAATGATTGTACTCAAATCTGAGCAGTGTACTATGCATATGGCCAAAAGACTGCAAAACCTGTAAAAAACTTCAAACACCACATTATTTGGGAACAATTACAGTATTTGGGTACAGGATTTACCTTTGCTGGACTTGGTTAGTGATTTGCATATACTTTCAGGATGTTTTAAGCAACTTAATATTTCGCCTTGTTCATGCAAGGATAATGTTGGATTAAAAATACAGTGAAGTTTCAATAGAAGTTCTCTTTAATAGAACTGAACAGTTGATGCCTCTGCTCCCTTTACTGCACAAGGATGTATTTCATTTGGAAAAATTTTCCACCCTAATAACTGTTGACTGTGAACAATATTTTTCTCGATGGCCAACGGTTTCAACTTGCACTTGGAATTAAGATTGCGTGGAGTGGATTATGTTGTGTCAGCACTGAAAAATCACAGTCAGAGAAGATTGCGTTGTTTCGTTCAAGTAAGTAGAGTATAATATTTGATAATGCTTACTTTCACTATTTATAGTACAGTCACCGTGGATTGATCATAATCCATGCGTGGGCAATGATGTCCACGTGTGCATTCACCGGGTAATAAAAATCATCAGCAAAATTTTAATTAGTGAAGTACTGGTTTGAAGCCAGTGCTTCATTAATTAAATTTTTGATGATGATACCTGTAATTAGTATTTATAATCTAAAATTATTGCGTCCGTGGAAATATTGCCCACCCGTGGAAAGTGACCAGTCCACTGCGGCTGTACTGTATTCAGCCTTTGACCTGTAAATATTTTAGCACTCTACTAGTTGAATTTTCTGACATTGTGAACAAAATATTGATTATTAGGGACTGAAGGGAAAGGAGAGTGATCACTTTCACTCACCATCACTCCAAAACGTTTCACTAGGGGAGCAATTAATCACTCGCCTTCATGATGTGTGAAGAAATTATGTCTAAACATCAAGTTATATGTTGCTTTTCAATAACCTGCTACCTGACCCAACTAGGAAACAATACTTGCAAAACATTATCTCGCATTTCTAAAATCTTTCATTTTTTGCTTTGAACATCGTTATGATATCTCATTGGAACGAGCTCAGTGAGGGGCCATAAGCTATGTTTTTAGAGCAAAAATGAAAAAAATAAAATCTGTATGGTCATTTTCATGTGTAAAACTGGTCAGTTTGGGCTTTCATCATAGGTAAGGGGTTAAATCACTCTCCTGAATTTTTCACTTTCGCAAAATCAAAGTGAAGAGAGTGATCATGCACTTGCCTGCATTTTCTTCCCTGCAGTAACTGTCTGATTATTAAATGCCATCACACAAAATATAGCCTAGTTAACCCTTTACCCAATGAATCGCCCGCATCTTCCTGTATAATATGCAAATACAGCTGCTGAAAAAAGAGGGGTCACATGATATGGTTTTGTTGAAATTTGTCAAAAAATTTTTAAAAAATGATATTTAAAATAATGAATTTTGAAATCGTCTGCATTAGGTAAAGGGTTAACATACTTGATAATTGCATGTGGTAATTATTTCTATCACAGCAGCTCAATCCGTTTCATTTGTTGCATCACTAAAGGTATATAAGTGAGTAGAGACTGGGAGAACTCCATAATGTATCTGTTATATGGATGTTACTCTTGGGAACTTCTTGGTTGAGGATAAGCTATCAAGGGGAATAAAGACATTGAGGGGCTCACCTGCCTCCCACACAGACACCCTGATAATGTATTTGTAACAGATCAAAAGAGATGTACAGGAGTTGAGTCTCGCCTTCTCAACCTTCTGTACCCAAACTGACCAGTGTACCATGAAATAAAGAGACACCTACCAGGGGTTTAGTGTTGTTGTAGATGAGGATTACATAGAGCAGGCATGTAATAAATATTTCTTTGTAGGTTATCTGATGTCAAGCAGGACCATAGGAAGCATTTTGAACTGGGATGGGTGTGGAGTCAGTGGTGGAGGGAGGGTGGGAGCTTCATCATGAAAGGCCACCCACACACTGATATAAATCATTGGTGGCCTTTAGAGGCATTGTCGGAATACAATACTCGAAGTATACTTGGTACCAATACACTTCTATATTGAGAAAAATGCACATTTTTAGTTCCATATTAACAAATTTCTACACTAGGCCAATAACATAACCGATTAATCGATTAACCAATGATCAACATCTTGATCGATCAAAAAAGAAATTGATTGATTAACTGTTATTTTTGAATTACTGTGTTATTTGGGTTAACAAAGGAACAAACTTATTCCAAAACAGGCAAACATTGTCACACTGATTCACATCAATTACATGAGACAGAGTAAAGCATACAAGTTACGTGTTGACATACTTTATGTCTCATACTCATTATACTGTATCAGTAACAGGAACGATCATTCTTAACCCTTTATCCATTGTGGGTAGGAGACGTTACTTGCAAAATAAATTCTTGAATTATAAAAAAATTTCAATTTCTGTCTCAAAAACATAGCTTATGACACCTCATTGGAACAAGCTCATTCCAATGATGGGTCGTAAGCTATGTTTTTGAGACATAAAATGAAAACAAAATTTGAATGGAGATTTTTGTATATAGCGCTGGCCAGTTTTGTCTGTTACGTTGGGTAAATGGTTAATGCTGTAAAACATCAACGGTACGGCAACTATTCAGCTACCTATTAGGGCAAATGATTAACCCTTTACCCAATGCAGACGATATCAAAATTTATTATTTTAAATATCATTTTTTCAAATTTTTCAAAAAATTTCAACAAAACCATATCATGTGAACCCTCATTGGAACGAGCTCATTCCAATGAGGGGGTCACATGAAATGGTTTTGTTGAAATTTTTTGAAAAATATTTTTTCAACTGCTGAATTTGTATATTACGTGGGAGGATGCGGGCAATTCGTTAGGTAAAGAGTTAAACTGTTAACCAAGGTTAATCCATGTGATTAATCGATATGGTTAACCAAGGTTAACCCTTTACCTAACGAATCGCTCGCATAATATGCAAATTGAGCAGTTTAAAAAATTAAATTTTTTAAAATATTTCAACAAAACCATTTCATGTGACCCCTCATTGGAACGAGCTCATTGAGCTCGTTCCAGTGGGAGATCACATGATATGGTTTTGTTGAAATTTATTGAAAAATTAAAAAAAATGATATTTAAAATAATAAATTATGATATCGTCTGCATTGGGTAAAGGGTTAATCCATGTGACAGGGTTCATACAGCTCTTGAAAAACCCTTGAAAATGAGTTTTTTCTTGAAAAACCCTGAAATTTGAAATTAGCCCTTGAAAAACCCTTGAACTTTCAGAAATCTCTTGAAAAACCCTTGAATACCAAGCTATTTCCTGGGCATTGTAAATATATGTGTACTCGCCTTTTACTTGTTTGTTGCGCTCGTGTCGCTGAGTTAAAAAAAAACCTAAAAAAGTATGGAACGTTTTACCAAGATTACTGTAACACAGATCACACTTTGGGTACCAGTACTTCCTGACTTCCAAAGTCAGATCCCTGTCACATGAATCTTAGATTTTTAGAGCTCATACAACAAGCTGAATAGTATATGGAGCCCTTGAAAAAAAGAAGCCCTTGAAAAACCCTTGAACTTTGTTAGCAAATTTGTGTATGAACCCTGTGTAATTAATCGATCAAGAAAACCTGTTAACCGTTTCAGCTCTGTTGAAAATGTGGTTTGTAGCTGCTCGTCAGCTGTATTATGACTATTATCAGTAGATTACAGCTGTAGTATTTGAATTGAGAAATGGTCCCAACCTAGCTGTTACTGTAATTTCCCTCAAGACTTTGCAATTTGACATTCTACATTTCAATATGCTAAAGATTGTTCAGTGGATTTATGAATAAGGACAAACAAGCAAAATCACTGAATATCAATAAGGGCTAATGGAAATCATATTGATAATTTGTGGTTTTATAATTGACAGTTCATTCCATTCACTTTCATTATTTCACACATATACTAATTTAATCAGCGAAGAAATCTCCTTCAAGATCAGCCAGCCATTTATTGGTGTATTGGAAGCTGAATACTTGTTGAAGGTTCTTTAACCTTTATCTAACACGAAAAGCAGACAACACTTGCAAATAAAATTCTGGAATAACTCATTTTTTTCATTTTCTGTCTCAAAAACAAAGGTTGTTACCCCTCATTGGAACGAGCTTGATGAGCTCGTCCCAAAGAGGGGTCATAACCTGTGTTTGTAAGACAAAAAATGAAAAAATAATGAAAATCAGTTAGCGATTTTTGTGAATAGTGCTTTTTAGTTTTGGGGGTGGGTGGGGGGGGGGGGGGGGTGGGGGTTAGGGGCACGGTGGCTCAGTTGGTAGAGGTGCAGGCTGCAAGCCGCGAGGTCCTCGGTTCGAATCTCACCTGCGGCAACCGCGTTGTGTCCTTGGGCAAGACACTTCACCCCCATTGCCCACGTAGGGGCACGGTGACTTTGTGTACTAAGGCGTACTGCACGTCGATGGTGCACCTGTCTTCAACCAATGCTCACCCTGCTTGTGTGGAGTTGGTATGTTGGGGAGCTGACAATTGCTCGCCATTGCACGGTGGTTCTCTCCGGGTACTCCAGCTTCCTCCACCCGTAAAGCTGTCAAGGTCATGGTTAGCCATTGTGCAGAAATATGTGACATTAAGCACCAATAAATAAATAAATAATTTTTAGTTTTGGCCATTACGTTGGGTAAAGAGTTAAATGAAAAACTGATGGAGAAACCTGTTTGAATGGTATACCACTGGTACTTTTTCAAATGAGGTTATTTACATGTTGACAATCCATCCCACACATTAGTAACTGGTTTACAGTAAACCAATGTGCCTGTAATGCAGTGCTCAAACGACTAGTGAATTCCAAAGTCGACTAGTCAATACCCAAAAGTCAAGTCGACATCGACTAGTCATTGGTGATAACTTGTCTCCTCATAACAGTGTTGGTGTTCCGGTAGAGTGCTGAAGGTGCAAATTTGGCTTCACTTGGGCATTCATATACAGCAACTTACTGGAACATTATTCTGTTAACTGGTAGAGTGCTAAATTATTTTTAGCCACCAAAATTTGTTCACATGTCTTTGCCTTGTTACAATTTATAGGAGAGTGCCTGTGGGCCGTGTGAGCCGTGCCTGTGGGCACTCTCCTATAAATTGTAACAAGGCAAAACCTAACAGAGTAAATAATATCACTTCAAAGATAATATGAAGCACAGACAATGAATTTGAAGCCTTTAAGTTGCAGTACCTGCACTTCATAATAAAGCCCAAATATGGGCTTCCAGAACTCTACCAGTTAATGTGCTTCTGATTATGCCAAGAGTGAAATTATATAGTTTTATTTAATTTGCCTTGTTGCGATTTATGGGAGAGTGCCTATAGGCACTCTCCCATAAATTGCAACAAGGCAAATTAATAACATATCCTGATAGCCCAAAATAATTCAGCACTCTGCTAGTACCAGTTAAAACAAACTACTGTCACTACTATTAGATGGCAATAGATGTATAATATTGCTGTTCAAACTGTCTGACAGTGGCACAGAAGTGATGCTATTTACCTAAAAGCTTGAACTCCTCTGACTGGTCGACTGCACAATTGAGAGTCGACTACTGGTTTGCCCAGAGTCGACATCGACTAGTCGACTAATCGTTTGAGTACTACTGTAATGTGACATTACGGGAGCGTGGTGGCCTGTAATGTGACATTACAGCCACATTAGATTACTGCAGTCCAGTTAACTATGTCTGAGCTGAATGGTTGCTAATGATACGATATGTATCACAATTTAGTGATCGACTGATAAGCAAATTAAAATGACCCGTCATCCAGATTGTTGATGGTGCGCTTTGATTGGCCAATACCAGATTCTGATGTCGAATTACTGATACTTTTAGTGGACAATGAACCCAGACAGAGCTGAATAGTAGCTAATGATATGGCATGTATCAGAATTTAGTGATGGACTGATAAGCAAAATGACCCGTCATCCAGATCGTTGATGGTCCGCTTGACAATCGGCCAATACCCAATTCCAATGTTGAAGTACTGATACTTTTAGTGGACAATGAACATTAACCCTCTATTCATGGAGGGAGGGTGTAGAAGATGAGTAATATATGCTCCACACACCATACAGACCTGACATTTAACACTGATAAGTTCAGTTTTAATTCTTTGAAATCATCATATTCAATTATCATATTACGAAATTAGGTAATATGAAACTCGTAACCCCTGCATATTATCTTGTTGGATAGACATTGTCAATAATTATATTCAGTGTTGGTGCCATGTGACCAAAAGATCATGTCAATGTCCATTCGGGTAGCCCTAATACCATATAGGGAATTACAGATCACATTTTATTACTCTCCAAAGTGTGATTTACTGGGATTTCTGGGTTTGATTATAAACGATAACTTCAAAAGTGAATTCTGCAATCAACAATTGTGTCATGTATCCGTGCGCGCAAACGAAGATGCTTTGTCGTGGGTGTAATGGGACTTCATTGTTTTTATAACCCTTTACCTAACATGAAAAGCAGACGACACATGCAAAAAAAATTCTTGAATAACTATTATTTTCATTTTTGTCTCAAAAACATAGGTTATGACCCCTCATTGGAACGAGCTCAATGAACTCGTTCCATTGAGGGGTCATAACCTATGTTTTAGAGACAGAAAATGAAAAAAAATAATGAAAATTAATTGCCGATTTTTTTAGAATAGCGCTGGCCGGTTTTGGCCGTTACATTAGGTAAAGGGTTAAATAATATAATTATTGTTAATAATGAAAAGTAATAAACAGAGTAATCGCTTGACTGGACTGGTTACATGAAATAACTCGCTCGTATTCTCCCACTCGTGTTTGTGCAACGACCCTCACCTCTCATGAATTATTTCACGTAGCCAGTCAAGTCAAGCGATCACTCTCTGTTTATTTGATATGTGACTGCACCATACACTTTGATTAGTTAAACTCCAATACTACAGCCAATCACAACACTATGGTAGGAATAATATATGTAATTTAGGAGTTATTAATGAAATATTTACCTAGTGAAACACATTCATCTTTCCTCCATTCACCTTACTTCACCATGCGCTCTTGTTTTGAAATGATTAACTCTTAACCCACTGAGTATTTTCAAAATATTTTCCATCAGATCTTGTCATGACTGCTTCACAGCAGTCATGACTAGATTTAATGAAAAATTCATCTAAATTTAACTAAAGATTAAGAAATCAATGGTCAGTAAGTCCATTCAGTTTACAAGAGAGAAATTTGGTTAAATGTGCCCAATTTATACTTATTTCAGTGGCAAGATGGGGGCGCAGTGGCTCAGTAGGTAGAGGTGCAAGCTGCAAGCCGAGAGGTCCTCAGTTCGAATTCCACCTGTGGCAACCGTGTTGTGTCCTTGGGCAAGACACTTCACCCCCATTGTGTACTAAGGCGTACTGCACGTTGATGGTGCACCTGTCTTCAACCAATACTAACCCTGCTTGTGTGGAGTTGGTATGTTGGGGAGCTGACAGTTGCTCGCCATTGCTCGGTGGTTCTCTTTGGATACTCTGGCTTCCTCCACCCATAAAACTGTCACGGTCATGGTTAACCATTGTGCAGAAATATGTGACCTTAAACACCAATAAATAAATAAATAAATAAATAAATAAATAAATAAATAAATAAATAAATAAATAAATATTGGTAAAATAGGACCCAGTCACCAATGCTTGGGATGTTCAAACCTTCTCTAAAATGGGCATCATGGCTTATTAACGCTCACCCCTGGTCTTGAGTTGATACTCATGTTGTGGTCATGATTAGCCATTGTGCATAAATATGTGACCTTAAATAGCAATAAATAATAATAATAATCACTATCAGTGTCTCTATGAAAAAAGGGTTCCACTGCACCAGATTTTTTTCTCTGTGGGAACCCGAGGAAGGGAAGCAGTGCTTGTTTACTGTGGTTATCACTCTGTGTTTTCGTGATAAAATAGGACCTGGTAACCAGTGCCCAGAGTGGAAGTCCTCCAAAATGGGTAACATGGGTATAAACGATAGACAGGACTTGACTTTATATCCATTATGTGGTGATGATTAGCCATTGGGTGGATGAATGTGATCTTGAACACCAATAAATATTTTTATTTATTGTATTAAACATAGTGAACAACGATACGTATTGAATCGTGAGCAATGTATTGCAAGCATATTACAATTAATCTTTGCAGCCCTAGAACTGAAATCTTGTAAGTTCTTGGTTGTTTTTCTGAGGGTTTTTTTTGTCATCTTTTCATTAAGTTTTGCATAAATTTGAAAGTGGCAGTTCGTATGCAGGCCCGAGAGTTCAGCTACTTAGCTGATTTCAGGCTTCAGCTAATTGATGACAAAAATGCTGAAAGTTTATTAGTCGAGTTGTGACGAAGTCAAACTCGACTTATAGTTTGGTGAATGGCGGGCGGGCGGATGGGCGGGCGGACCTCATAAACAATTGGTTTCCGGATGATAACTTGATAGTGGTTCAACTCACATTCATTAAACTTCATACGTAGGTTGGTCTTGGTGGGAGGAAGAACCCTATTGATTTTGGACATGCTACGTCGAAGGTCAAGGTCACAGTGACCTTGAACGTAGTAAATCTTAAACAATTGGTTTCCGGATGATAACTTGATAATGGTTCAACTCACATTCATGAAACTTCATAGGTAGATTGGCCTTGGTGAGGGGAAGAACCCTATTGATTTTGGACTCGCTACGTCAAAGGTCAAGGTCAACGTGACCTTGAACATAGTAAATCGCAAACAATTCCTTTCCGGATGATAACTTGATAGTAGTTCAACCTACATTCATGAAACTTCATAGGTGGGTTGGCCTTGGTGCGAGGAAGAACTCTATTGATCTTGGACTCACCAGATCAAAGGTCAAGGTCACAGTAACTTTTAACATATTATATCGTAACAATTGGTTTCCGGATGATAACTTGATAATTCATTTGCAGACAATAACTTCATAATGATCAAACCCACCTTTTCTGTTGTCACAATTCGACATTGGATCGGTGATCCTGAGCGGCATTTTTTTCTATTATTTAAAGACACATTTTCATGTAAATTTATAGAAATAAAGTGTCTGCCATTTAATAATTTCCCTATATGCCCTCTATTTTTGGAGAAAAAAACAAAATTTTTACCAAAGGTCGTATTACAGTTAAGAAGTTCAGCCAATTTAAGCACATAACATTCTCATCCCTGCTTATGAAAAAAATGCTCATAACTTTGATTTTTGCTGTATGTGAAGTGTTATTCCTCCATGTAACTGTTGGTGTGTTGGCTGATAACTTTGATTTTTGCTGTATGTGAAGTGTTATTCCTCCATGTAACTGTTGGTGTGTTGGCTGATAACTTTGATTTTTGCTGTATGTGAAGTGTTATTCCTCCATGTAACTGTTGGTGTGTTGGCTGATAACTTTGATTTTTGCTGTATGTGAAGTGTTATTCCTCCATGTAACTGTTGGTGTGTTGGCTGATAACTTTGATTTTTGCTGTATGTGAAGTGTTATTCCTCCATGTAACTGTTGGTGTGTTGGCTGATAACTTTGAGTTTTGCTGTATGTGAAGTGTTATTCCTCCATGTAACTGTTGGTGTGTTGGCTGATAACTTTGATTTTTGCTGTATGTGAAGTGTTATTCCTCCATGTAACTGTTGGTGTGTTGGCTGATAACTTTGATTTTTGCTGTATGTGAAGTGTTATTCCTCCATGTAACTGTTGGTGTGTTGGCTGATAACTTTGATTTTTGCTGTATGTGAAGTGTTATTCCTCCATGTAACTGTTGGTGTGTTGGCTGATAACTTTGATTTTTGCTGTATGTGAAGTGTTATTCCTCCATGTAACTGTTGGTGTGTTGGCTGATAACTTTGATTTTTGCTGTATGTGAAGTGTTATTCCTCCATGTAACTGTTGGTGTGTTGGCTGATAACTTTGATTTTTGCTGTATGTGAAGTGTTATTCCTCCATGTAACTGTTGGTGTGTTGGCTGATAACTTTGATTTTTGCTGTATGTGAAGTGTTATTCCTCCATGTAACTGTTGGTGTGTTGGCTGATAACTTTGATTTTTGCTGTATGTGAAGTGTTATTCCTCCATGTAACTGTTGGTGTGTTGGCTGATAACTTTGATTTTTGCTGTATGTGAAGTGTTATTCCTCCATGTAACTGTTGGTGTGTTGGCTGATAACTTTGATTTTTGCTGTATGTGAAGTGTTATTCCTCCATGTAACTGTTGTTGTGTTGGCTGATAACTTTGATTTTTGCTGTATGTGAAGTGTTATTCCTCCATGTAACTGTTGGTGTGTTGGCTGATAACTTTGATTTTTGCTGTATGTGAAGTGTTATTCCTCCATGTAACTGTTGGTGTGTTGGCTGATAACTTTGATTTTTGCTGTATGTGAAGTGTTATTCCTCCATGTAACTGTTGTTGTGTTGGCTGATAACTTTGATTTTTGCTGTATGTGAAGTGTTATTCCTCCATGTAACTGTTGTTGTGTTGGCTGATAACTTTGATTTTTGCTGTATGTGAAGTGTTATTCCTCCATGTAACTGTTGGTGTGTTGGCTGATAACTTTGATTTTTGCTGTATGTGAAGTGTTATTCCTCCATGTAACTGTTGGTGTGTTGGCTGATAACTTTGATTTTTGCTGTATGTGAAGTGTTATTCCTCCATGTAACTGTTGGTGTGTTGGCTGATAACTTTGATTTTTGCTGTATGTGAAGTGTTATTCCTCCATGTAACTGTTGTTGTGTTGGCTGATAACTTTGATTTTTGCTGTATGTGAAGTGTTATTCCTCCATGTAACTGTTGGTGTGTTGGCTGATAACTTTGATTTTTGCTGTATGTGAAGTGTTATTCCTCCATGTAACTGTTGGTGTGTTGGCTGATAACTTTGATTTTTGCTGTATGTGAAGTGTTATTCCTCCATGTAACTGTTGGTGTGTTGGCTGATAACTTTGATTTTTGCTGTATGTGAAGTGTTATTCCTCCATGTAACTGTTGGTGTGTTGGACATCAGAATACTATTCATTTCTCAGTTCTCAAGTGACTATCATTGAACCTTTGGTAGTACTTTTTCAGTTCCCTGATCTATTTGAGTATTCTGTCTCTTTGAGCATAACAATAAACATACAACAGCTTTACACAATTGATGGTAAGCAAATTTGAATTTGTCATGTATCTGGTTTTAACCCTTTACCCAACGCAACGGCCAAAACCGGCCAGCGCTATTCACAAAAATCGCCAATTAATTTTCATTATTTTTTCATTTTTTGTCTCAAAAACATAGGTTATGGCCCCTTATTGGAACGAGCTCGACGAGCTCGTTCCAATGAGGGGTCATAACTTATGTTTTTGTCCATCCGTGTGTGTGTGTCCGAGCCAATAACATGAAAACTGTTAGGGCCACAGTCATCAAACTTCACACAATTATAAAGGACCATGGGAGGATGTGTCACACACCATAGCCGGGTTTGTACCTACAAGGTCAAGGTCACATTTCAAGGTCACACTAAAAATCGGTTTGTACCTACAAGGTCAAGGTCACATTTCAAGGTCACACTAAAAATCGGTCAATATTCGTGTCTCAGCCATAACTCAGAAACGAATCATAGTACAATTGTTAAACCTTTTACAAATGTTAAGGACAGTCAGAAGGTATGTCACGTATAATAGTTTCCGCCGCATCTGCAAAGTGAAGGTCACAGGGGGGGGGGGGAGGGGGGCATGTGTTACCTTTGTAACATTCTTCTTGATTTTTTTTTCATCACTTGGCATACATCGTCCATCATCCTGTGCCTGTTGTCATTAAATTTTGCATTTTCATGTTCTTCAGAATCACTGTCTCAAATCAATCCAAACTTGGCATAAATTGATAGCAAATTCACATGAACTTGCTGTATTTATTAAACAATATAGGGTTGTCCACTTTCACTAATCTTTGGGAATAGGAGTAACTCATTACAAATTTTCTTTGTAATCAATTTGTCAGTCGCAAGAATACACTCCCACCAAAAGAGTTTCCCGCGGTTCCAAACTATCAGCCAGTCACCTGTTGCGTCGGGCTGATTCAGCCAATGCCAGGAATGCACTATTTTATTCGGCAGCAGCTGAACTCGACCTAATTACCAATTAAGTCAGTCCCTTTGTTTGTAATTGTTGATAATCCCATCTAGATTACAGTACACGTAAGCATCAGTGAATTCTTAATTCTTGGAAATTTTACCCTCCTCCGTCCCCAATACTCTCCATCTGTCTGCTTTTGGCGTGGCATCTTATCTGCCCATCAGCATCTTAGCCACCCATCGGCATCTAATCCGCCCATCGGCATCTTATCCGCCCATCGGCGTCTTATCCGCCCATCGCCCACTTTTCATCTGCGTATCAGATATTTCTTTCACATAATCATATTTTATATTTTTCACTTTGTTTAAATTTTGTTGCTTTTCGGCTTTGCTGCCGCATAGAAAACATCAATTATTAAATGGCAGCTTAGTCCACTTTCATTCTATTCAGTCTTCCATTGTCTTTTCTCCCAGTGCCTAATTTTATGTTGGTTAACCCTTTACCTAACGAATCGCCCTCATCCGTCCGCGTAATATGCAAATTGAGCAGTTGAAAAAATTAAATTTTTTCAAAATATTTCAGCAAAACCATATCATGTGACCCCTCATTGGAACGAGCTCATTGAGCTCGTTCCAATTAGGGGGTCACATGATATGGTTTTGTTGAAATTTGTTGAAAATTAAAAAAAAAATATATTCAAAATAATAAATTTTGATATCGTCAGCGTTGGGTAAAGGGTTAATAAATTATCTTTTTTTTCTGGTGAGAAGAGGGGGTGGGGGGTGGGGTGGGGTGAAGTTGGTACCTTATAGTCTCTTTATATACCATAGTATTTATGCATATCCTTACTGTACAAGTCAAAATAGGTTGTAGCATAACCACAATAAACTGATAGATCAGAATCTGACATCTTTTGGTCTTATCAGAGTCGGAAGAGAAAGATACATAGTTTATAGTGGTTATCCTATAACTTATTTTGACTTGTACTGTAGCTCATTTTTGTAATCTTTTTTTAAATTACTTGAAACAGTCCAGAATTTCTTCAGATGTTTACATGGATGAAGCAAAAGCAATAGTTTTATTGTGGCCTGGACATTTCATGTAAATCACTTGAGTGTTGATAAATTTGATCAAAGCAGTCCTTGCTTGTCGTTGTCTAGAACTGATCAACCTTATTTCATTGTCTAGTTATAACAATAGTCTTCTAATTAGGTTGCAGTATGCAACAATGGATGTTATATGCCACACGCTGATGTAAAAATTCCTTTTCTGTGTACAGAATTGGTTTGTCAGTGTCAGCCAGTCCTCTGTGAACACAATCACAACTCTCTTTTGAATTATGTGTATTAAAGAAGTGAATTTTTACAGATAAATCATAATTTGTTCTCAAAAGTTTGTTAATGCTTTAAATTCAGTTCTTAACAAGATATGTTTTATTTTTCTTTATCTCTCTGCATTGTCATACAGGTAAATGCGTATACAGTTTGTCTTTAAAGGACTCAAGAGACCCATATTAGTACACATCCACTGGGGAAACTTCTAAATTCAAAATACAGTACTCTGTAATCACATAAGGCAACTCGATGAGATCCCGTTCTGGCCATGACGCACTTACACCAGTGGATGGAGATTTCATAAATAAAATGGCAGTCCTCGCAGGTCTGGTAATTTCAGGAGAGCAATTTATTTGCACTCCTACTGTTTGCCTTAAAAAAATTAAGGAGGGCGAAAACTGACCTTCCTGGCCTTAGAAAATAATGATTACCATAACAGCCTGTTCCTAAAACCCACACCTTTTCATGTTAGTGATCTAACTGCGCCCCCAATTTTACCGATTAATCCTTTGAGACTTTAATTATCTTGACATTCAAACATCACTGAGAATTCAGTTTCTTCAACATATTTCAAAATGCGACAGCAAACATCAGAAAGTACAAATAACAAGATATTTTTCACATTAGTGGTTATCTGGTTGAGAGCGAGATGATTTTTGGTGGTCTGAATTTATTATTCAAAACTTTTTTTTTTTACAAATTATTGGAGAGTGCCCACAGGCACTCTCCAATAATTTGTAATAAAACAAATTTATATAAACAAAATAGTATTTGTGTTTGACTAAATATGAAATATAAGCAAGGAAAGTGTTGGCTTTTGCTCTAGTATCCTCATTTTTTGAAAGCCCTCATAGTGGCTTCTAGCACTCAACCAGTTCAGAAGTCTCAACAGCAGGATTGTATTAATATTTTAAGCTGCGATAACATTTGGCTCAACGGTTGTCACAGCACTATTTGGGAGAAATTAGGAATTGAGGTTAATACTTTAAAAAATCAAAAAATAATAACAAAACACATGACCACAAAGTATCAAGACACTGTTTGATTTCGTAAGTCATAAGACGTACAAAAGTATCAAAGGGTTAATTACTTTCGACAAATAATGGTGAACGATTGTGCTGTAAACAAAATGGCTGTGCCTAGTAATATATCAAGGACACAACTCTAGCTTGGTTCATATCGCCTGAGATTGGCATCATATCAGCCGAGTTTGAAGTCATATCAGCCAAGCTCGATAAGGGGCAGTTCTGGGAAAGAAAATCTTATTTATTTAATAATCTAGAGCACTATGGGGAGAAAAACTGAAAGATAATTTCATGAACCAATCATTATACGGTCAAAATTCTCTGTCTGCTTTTGTGACCATTAAACTGTAGATGGAATTACTTCATTTATTTTAGTGTGTTTCACTTATTGTTTCCCCAGATAATTTCATCTTCATTGATCTCGTTCACCGAATTCCATTGCTTTTTCTTGTAAAGTTTTCCAAGAAGAAGGGAGAGATATTTTAAATGTAACCTAGGGCTGACATTGCATGATCGATTTTTGAAGAATAATAATTGATCATAGTCAACTTTAATCATTCTCTGTGATCTCTGGAATCAACTGTATAGAAAACAATATTTTTGGTCATTAGTTCCTTGGGCCAGACATTCTTGAGGTATTTCGACATGATGCTCGCCTACCACTCTCTGAGGAAAATTCAAGATTCTTGACCACTTCTGGCCCAAACCTGAGTATTGTTTGGAGATGGCAAACCGAATGCTCGGCTATTTAAAAATTCTTGGAAAACTGCTTTTTTATCGTAAACAAGTATTCATATATTTTATGGAATTGAAATATATATAGCCTTTCACGCCAAAAGTCTAAAAATAGATCAAGACTCAAGAAAGGCTGCTTAATTGGTAGAGTGCTAGAAGCCCATATTTGGGCTTTTATTCTGAACTGCAGGTACCTAAAGTTAAAGGCTTCATATTCTGTGGATATCCTTCATATTATCTTGAAAGTAAAATTACTTCATCTCCATCGATTTGCATTATAGGCACTCTTCCATGAATTGTAACAAGACAAAATGAGTGTTTATAGGCACTCTCCCAGGAATTGTAACAAAACCACAATGTGTGCTTATAGGCACTCTCCCTTGAATTGAAACAAGACAACAATGTGTGAACAAATCTGGAGTCTGAGAAAAATTTTAGCACTATACCAGTTAAGTGACTAAAATTTTACCATTCAAGATGTAACTTTTGGCTAACCGGTTATCCATTCGTGTAGATTTAAATTTGCGTAATCACCACGCGAACGAAATGAGCGTTCTCAGCAAATTTTGCACACTGTCATTGAGATTTTACTCCTTGGCAAACTGAGAAGGGCAATCATTTGTACTCACATTCTTTCTAGAATGCTAGACATGCTGGTGTCATATGTTGTATCTTTATACTTCTTTCCCGTTTCAATTACAATGTATTTTGATATTCTTCAGCCTCGGACATTTTTTATGACCATGATGGAGAGGAGAGTAATAAGTAATAATTCATCAGTAAACGAGTGATGAAAACCCATAATCGCAAACTTTAAAATTATAGTCGATTGTGGGTGTTTCTGACGATTAGTAGACTTCTCAATTCATCATGACAGGCCTAATGTAAATTATCCTTGTTTCTAGAATAGGAATAAAGTGTTCTTGCGAATTACCCTTTCTTTCAAGGTCTTTATTTTTAAACATAATAAATGGTCTTCTTGGGACAATTTCCTAGTCTGATTTATCTTGCTTGACCAGCGACTGAAGTGAGAAAATTGCAGGCAAATACAAAAAAATACTCATCTTTTCATTTTGCGGGTGCCAAGAAACTGAGGAGAGTACTTTTGAGATGTGACCTCTCAAATAACCAGAATTTGCAAAAATTAATTGTTCTTGGACAGTACCTTGATATATAACTACTTTTATTTGGATGCTGTATAACGATTGACTGGACTTGATTTTATCTCCATGTTGTGGTCACGATTAGCCATTGTTCAGAACTATGCAACCTTAAATACCAATAAATAAATTCTGTTTAACCCTTTACCAAACAAAACAGCCACATCCTCTTGAGAAATTTATAAATTGAGGAATTGACAAAAAATTTTAACAAAACCATATCATGTGACCACCCCCACCCCCAATTGGAATGAACTCATTATTAGGGGTCACATGATATGGCTTTGTTGAAATATTTTGAAAAAATAGTAATTAAAATAATAAATTTTGATATTCTCTGCATTGAGTAAAGGGTTTAACCCTTTACCCAATGCAGACGATATCAAAATTTATTATTTTAAATATCATTTTTTTAAATTTTTCAAAAAATTTCAACAAAACCATATCATGTGACCCCTCGTTGGAACGAGCTCGACAAGCTCGTTCCAACAAAGGGTCACATGATATGGTTTTGTTGAAATTTTTTGAAAAAAGATATTTTTTCAACTGCAGAATTTGCATAATATGCGGGTGGATGTGGGCGATTCGTTGGGTAAAGGGTTTAACATCATTCCATGACATCAGTTCATGTTCCTGGTCGTAAAACTCCTTGATATTTCATTGTACTCCAAGGTTCTTTATATTTTCTTTTACAGGAGTTTGCTACTCTCACTAAAGAATTAAATCAAATACGAGAGCACCTGTTAGAAAGGGAAGAAGAGGTATCAGAATTGAAGGCAGAAAGAAATAACACAAGAGTAAGTTATACCAGAGCAATAATATCCAGATAGTTGCTTTGTAGCTACCGTATTTACTCTATGTATTGGGACAGCTAAAAATAATTATTTTCACAGGTGTCCCAATTCTTAGAAAATGGGAAAAGAACACAGCCTGGTCTTGATTTGATGCTGAATAAAGTTGTGTGTGATTCATTTTCCATCACTGTATACAAAAATCGCCGTCCAATTTTTTTTATATTTTCATTTTTTGCTTCCAAAACATAGCTTATGATCCCTCATTGGAACGAGCATGCGTTCTAGTTACTCAAGAATTTTTTTTATGAGTGTTACTAGCAATGGGTCAACTGGAAACAAATCTGAATGTCCCAAACTTTAGAGCATAAAAAAAATATAGTTTTCTGGAAAAAATGTGTGTCCCAAATCATAGAGTGTCCCAATACATAGAGTAAATACGGAACAGAGCAGCAAAATACAGATTCTCTGTTACCCTTCGCATGGCATAATATTTTAGTAACATTTAGTCAAGGGCAGTCAGTATGACTGGCTGGTTTGCTGACATTCTCATATGCCCTTCATGAATTAATGTCAATTTTGTACGTCAATCTTGTCAATTGGATGACCCCTCTTTGGCAGTATTAACAAAAACAAAGGAGCAAGAATTTGGTAACAAAGGCAAACTAGTTCCTTTATTTCAACTGGGATCAGCCAATACAGTGGAACCCTGTTAATTGAATAGCCACTTTGCCAATGAAAATTATTCAATTAACAGGAGTATTTAATTAACAGGGATTGTCACTTTCCTGTATTCTAGAAACAAACTTAGCATTTATTCTATTATATCTTGTTTGACAGAGCTCCCTAAGCTCTGTCAAACAAGATATAATAGATTAAAAGCCTGTATTGGATGTACTGAGGCGAAGTAGGTCTTTAAACAAAGGAAAACTGGGGAGAGTCCGGGTAATTTCATTATAGGTTACAAGATTTTTTATTCAATTAACAGGAGTTTACTCTATAACCTATATTCAATTAACAGGTCAAATTTGTACTGGAGGTATGGTAAATGGTTTTGTGTTGGGAAATTATATTCAATCACCAGGGATATACAATTAAGAGATATCCAATTAAGTGGGCTCCACTGTACGAATGGTGGATTATTTGATGACGCGTTGCAGGAGCAGTATCTTGGTTTGGATAAACAAGAGGTGCAGAGTGCAGTTTGTAGCCCATTTTTCAATTCATCCCTGACTTGGTTATATTCTTTCACTCATTCTATCCCTTTTTGGGAGCCTCCAGTCAGACATACTAGAACCCATAATGCTGGTTGTGGCAAAAATAAGCATTCCTACTTATTCTCTTTCAGCTTAGAAGGATTCCTTTATTCTTCTCCTTATCTGATTGAGTGCTGCATTAATTTTTAGGCCTTAAACATTGTCCTGAACTGTTTCGGTTCTCACAAACATCTGCCGCAAGAAACAATGTTCAGTTCTTAAATAATTTAGATTTGAGAGTACTGTGTACCCTTGTGGATGCAACAAAGACATCCATACATTCCACAGTGAAAAACAACCCCATATTTATATTTACTCGAATTTAACCCTCATGACATCCCAAGTTCGATCCCCATCTGTGACGACCCGCGTTGTGTCCTTGGGCAAGTCACTTTATCCTGGTTGCCTATTTGGGAGCACGATGACACTGTGTACTAAGGCATACTGCACTTTGATAGTGCAATGTCTTCAACCGCTGTAACCCTGCTTGAGCGGAGCTTGAACAGAGTTAGAATGTTGAGCTTACAGTTGCTTGTCAATGCTCGGTGGTTCTCCCCAGGTACTCTGACTTTCTCCACCTGTAGAACTGTCACGGTCACGATTAGCCATTGTACATAAGTATGTGACCTTAAACACCAATAAATAAATAAATAACCCTCAGGACCTATGTCCAAGTTTACATGTGCATGCACAACACGTTTCAATATGCAGGCATTTTGTAGTTTTGCTAGTTACAATACCTTTGTGTTTGATGGTGTAAGTCTGACCACTGGTAACTCATGGTGGCACTGTGTGCTAAGGAGTACTACATGTTGATAGTGCATTTGCCTTTAACTCCTTGCATGCTGTTTCTTGTGGATATTGACACTGAAATAAGTATAACTGGGGCACATTTAATTAAATTTTCACCCAGTAAATTGAATAGACTTTTTCACATATCATTTATGTTACATTTAGATTAATTTTTCATCAACTGAAGTCACAGGGCTTATATTTCGTCTAAATTTGTGAGAATCCATTTGGATTCTCGTAAAAATGGATGCGAGAATCCATACCTACTATGAGTGTTCCAGGATCCCATGATGCCACCATGGTTCAACCACTGTTGTATACTGATAACACATGTAGACCTTTTACCCAACACACCTTTTTAATTTTTAAAACTTAATTTGATAATTTTTAAACAATAAATAATAAATAAATGATAAAATAATTAAATGAACAATATTTACCAATAAAATCTTACAAATATGGCTGTCGTTGGAACCGGCTCAGTGAGCCGGTTCCAATGACAGCCATATTTGTGCAATTTTATTGACAAAGTGTCAGGATATTTCAGGTCATGTTAGCCTTCCATTGCTTAATTTGTTGCCTTTGTGTTAGATAAAGGGTTAAATTGACTCAATTCTTTTCACGCGAATCCTAGCAGAGGTGCAGGGAGAATCTACATGGATTCTCATCGGTTTTATTGCGCGAATCTTTGTGCAAATCGATTCTCGGATTCTCGTCGAAATATAAGCCCTGCAGTCATGGCTGCTTCATAGGAACCATGACTGAATTTGATAAAAAATATCTTGAAAATACTCAGTGGGTTAAGAGTTAACCACTGCTAACTCTACTTGTGAAGTGTTATTAAGTTGGAGTCGGGGGCACGGTGGCTCAGTTGGTAGAGTCGCAGGCTGCAAGCCGAGAGGTCCTCGGTTCGAATCTCACCTGCGGCAACCGTGTTGTGTCCTGGGGCAAGACACTTCATCTCCATTGCCCGCGTGGGGGCACGATGACGCCATGTACTAAGGCGTTCTGCACGTCGATGGTACGCATGTCTTCCACCAATCTAACCCTGCCTGTGCTGCAGTGCGGAGTTACGATGTTGGGGAGCTGGCAGCTGCTCGTCACTGCTCGGTGTTCTCTCCGGGTACTCCGGCTTCCTCCACCCATAAAACTGTCATGGTCATGATTAGCAATTGTGCATAAATATGTGACCTTAAACATCAATAAATAAATGAATAAATAAATAAATAAATAAATAAATGAATAAATAAATTAAGTTGGAGTCTCACAATTGCTTGTCACTGCTCAGTGAGTCTCTTCAGTTCCTCCACCCATAAAACTGTCGACACGATATGACTTTGGCTGTTGAAAATGTCCTTAGACTCCAATAAACAAACATGCAGTACCTTGCCAGTGGTTTCTCATGAAGTCTTGGCTGCCTACATGTATAGTCGGCCAAGACTTCACTAGACACCACTGCTAAGTCAAAGTTTTATTTTATTATGAGAGAACATTAAATAAGTAGAATGAAAGAGAGCTTTCCAATAAATGATTACATGTTGCAAAGATCTCTAAAATTGAGCTTTCCAATAAATGATGACAAGTCAAGAAGTTTGTGATGCCTTCTAAAACTTCAAGCTTCAAGAAATTTTACTTGTCTTTATGTCAGGCACAAGACAACTGGTGCCTGTCAAACTTGCAAATTGTGCCTTTCATTGCCTCTGACAGGCTGCTTATTTACAGGGCTGTGAGTGTTAGACTCCCATATTTGGGTTTCACTGAGAAGTGAAAAAGTGCTGGTGCCCCAATTAGAACACTGCATTTTGTGAACACATTTCATATCCTCTTAGAAGTAAATCTTCTTCACTTGGGGGCACCGTGGTGCTGTGTACTAAGGCATACTGCATGTCGATGGTGCACTTGTCTTCTTCAACCAATGCTAATCCTGCTTGTGTGGTGTTATTACGTTGGGGAATTGGAAAGTTGCTCACCATTCCTCAGTGGTTCTCTCTGTATACTCTGGCTTCCTCCACCCATACAACTGTCCAACACGAGGTGACCCAAGCTGTCAAAAGTGTTGTTAAGCCCCAATAAAAAAAAAAATAAATAAGTTAATCTTCTTTGTTCATATCAATTATCTTTTCACAATTTATTGGAGAGTGCCTGCTTGCCCTCTCTTATAAATTGTTATAGGGCGACCTATGTGAACCAATTCTGACAAACAAAATTAATGTACCCTTCTACCATTTAACTGACACTTTGCCAGTCAAAAATATTCAATTAACCCATGAAACAAGATATAATAAATTAGATGCTTATATTAGTTGTTCTGGTATGGAGACCCAATAGCAAGCCAGAAAATAAGCAGACTGTCATCTGAAAAATGAGGTCTCCGGAGGCTGAATTTAGTGATGCCACCCTGCACAGCAGGGTAGCATCACTAAATTTACCCTCTGTGAACCTCAGTCTGAATAAGGATCTCAAAACTGAACAGAAAGAGGTACCCAGAGGATAAATTGGCCCACTGTATGGGATAGCATCATCAAATTCAACTCTGGGGACCTCATTCTGCAAATGTCAGACAGCTTATTTTCAGGCCTGTCCAGTAGGTCTGTAAACATGAAGAATTTAGTTGTTGTCTGGGTTATTCTTTGATAGATCTCAAGATTTTATTATTTATTAGCTCATCTTGACAAAGTCAAGCTGAGCTAATCTCATCGCTTGCCGTCCGCCGTCCGTCGTCCGTCAACACCATGTTTTGGTCTTCTCCTCCAAAGCCACTGGGCCAATTCAAGTGAAAGTTTGTGTGAGTGATGGTCCCAAAGGGGCATTTCATTTTTGTTCAACTCAGCATGCCCAGCCCCATAGGGAGGGAGTGGGGGAAAATGCTCCAAAATATTTTTAAAATCTTCTTCTCAAGAACCAGTGTGTACAATGACTTGATATTTGCTATGGAGCTTCCATATGAGGTTTAGAATCAAGTTTGTTAAAACGAAGTTCGTGAAGTAATATTTGGCTTTGTAATAGGAGGGGTAAGATTTTTGGCCCCGCCCAAAATTTCTATTTTCTGAACCGATGGTCCGGTATGAACCAAATTTGGTTTGTGGTAGTATTGGGTCATAAGTACTTGACCCATGCAAAAAAAAAAATTTCCCACATCCCCATGGGAACCCTGGGAGCTAAAAATAGAAATATTTTCAAACGCCCATATTTCCCAAACCCCACGGAACAGAGAGCTTTTATTTGGTATGAAGTATCCTTATGACCAGTAGAATTGAATGGTAAAAAAAAATTGCCATCGGTTATGTTAGGGTGTTCTGTAATGGGCATCGAAAAAATGCTGAGTCAGCATATTTGCAAAAATTTAAAAAAATCTTTTCTCCAGAACCAATCATCAGAATCTTTTGATATTTGGTATACAGCATTCATAGGGGGGGCAGATAAAAGTTTGTTGAAATAAAGCTCATTGGTTCATATTTGGGCTCTCTACAGGAGCCCGAAGTTTTAATATAGGGTAATATGGAGAATATTCTTTAAAAATCTTCTTCTTCAGAACCACCAGTCAGAATCTTTTAATATTGGGTATACATCATTGTTATGAGGGTCAGATTCTAGATTGTTCAAACCAAGTCCCTAGGTTAATATTTGGGCTTACCATGGAAGCCCAAATTTTATCTTTGTTCAATATGGAGGGCAATTTAAAAAAATCTTCTTCTTCAGATCCATCAGTCAGAATGCTTTGATATTTGGTATGGAACATCTCTATGGGGGTCAGATTCAAATTTGTTCAAATCAGATCCCTAGGTATATATTTGGGCTCACTATGGTAGCCCAAATTTTTACTTAGTGCAATATGAGAAAATTTCTTTAAAAATCTTCTTCTTCAGATCCACCAGTCGGAATGCTTTTATATTTGGTATACAACATCTCTAGAGGGGTTAAATTCCAGGTTGTTCAATTCGAGTGCCTAGGTTAATATTTGGGCTCCATATGGGAACATGAAATTTAACTTAGTACAATATGAGGGAATTTCTTAAAAAATCTTCTTCTTCAGATTCACTTGTCAGAATGCTTTCACATTTGGTATACAACATCTCTAGGGGGGTCAGATTCAAGTTTGTTCAAATCGGATCCATAGGTCAATATTTTTGCTCGCTATGGTAGCCCAAATTTGAACTTAGTGCAATTCGAAGAAATTTCTTTACAATTTCTCTTCTTCAGATCCAACGGTCAGAATGCTTTCATATTCGGTACACAACATCTCTAGGGAAGTCAGATTTAACTGTGTTCAAAGCAAGAGCCTGGGTTAATATTTGGGCTCCCTATGGGAGCCGGAATTGGCCATTTTGCTGAAGAATTAAAAATTTTGTATTCAGTACCCTCTAGAGGTACTAAGATTAATCCACATAGGTTGTATCAAGGGGCTTCATAGGGGAGCTCTACATTTTACTTATGATCAACTGAATAAATGGCATGATGCCTAGATTATTTTTGTCACTCCTGAGGGACTTAAGGATTGACAGTGTAGCCTATGGAGATGGCTTGCTTAATGTAGACTCATTCTTGGACTCTGTTTAAATTGTGTTCTGTACAAGATGAGCGCTTCAGGCCCCGTGGGGCCTCTTGTTTTATTTATATATTAAAAAATCTGAAACCTTTAAGCATATATACAGACCCTGTCTGGATACCTGAGTATACTTTTCTTGTTTTGAATAATATACCCTAGGAGCCTTTCATTGGAAACCCTTATTTCAGTAATACTTTCAAGTGGCATCACAGGGACAACCTGGCCAAAAAAAATCAATCCTCTTGTCAGCTCACCTGACTGAAAGTCAGGGTGAGCTTTTCTTATCACTCTTCGTCCGTCGTCCGTCCGTCGTCTGTCATCCATCATCCTGCATGAAGGTGGTGTTTGAGCCTCTTTCTCCTAAACCACTGGCCACATTTTAATTAAATTTCATGTAAGTAGTGGTTATATAGGGGCATTTTGATTTTTATGCAAATTAGGTTTCGGCTCATATTGAGCAGAGGGATGTGGAAAAAATGGCCAAATTTTTTGAAAATCTTCTTCTAATGAACCACCAGTAGCAGAGACTTGATGTGTGGTATTCAGAGTCCTTTTGAGGTTTAGAATCAAGTTTGTTCAAGAGGAGTTTGTCGGGCATTATTTGCCTTCGTTATGGGAGGGGCAAAAATTTTGGCCACGCCTAAAATTTCTATTTTCAGAACCGTGAGGTTGATTTGAACCAAATTTGATATAAGATGATAATGGGTCATAAGTAGTTGATTGATGCAAAAAAAAATTTTTCTCATTGCCCCGTGGGAACCTCGGGAGCTGAAAATAGGAAAAACCTTAAAACTGCCATATCTCCAAAACAACACGGCACAGAGAATTCTTATTTTGTATAAAGCTTACTTTTATCCAGTAGAATAGAATGTTTAAAAAAAATCCCTATTGGTTTGATCACAAGGTACTTTTTTCAGGACTTTGAGAAAGTGCTGAGTCAGCACTTTTTAACACTGTAGGCAATGGGAAAAACATTAAAAAATCTTCTCCAGATCCAGGGGGTGCGGTGGCTCAGTTGGTAGAGGTGCAGGCTGCAAGCCGAGAGGTCCTCGGTTCGAATCCCACCTGCGGCAACCGCGTTGTGTCCTTGGGCAAGACACTTCACCCCGATTGCCAACATGGGGGCACGATGACGCTGTGTACTGAGGCGTACTGCACGTCGATGGTGCGCATGTCTTCAACCAATCTAACCCTGCCTGTGCTGCGGTGCAGAGTTCAGAGTTACGATGTTGGAGAGCTGACAGCTGCTCGTCGTTGCTCGGTGGTTCTCTCCGGGTACTCCGGCTTCCTCCACCCGTAAAACTGTCACGGTCACGATTAGCCATTGTGCATAAGTATGTGACCTTAAACACCAATAACTATAACTCCAGATCCAGCAGGCAGAATCTTTTGATATTTGGTATGCAACATTGTAGGGTGGATCTGATTCAAGTTTGTTCAAATCGGCCCCCTGGGTTCATATTTGGGCTCACTATACAAGCTCGAATTCGAACTTAGTGCATTTCAGGCAAATTTCTTCAAAAATCTTCTTCAGATCCAGCAGGCAGAATCTTTTGATATTTGGTATGCAACATTGTGGGGTGGATCTGATTCAAGTTTGTTCAAATTGGCCCCCTGGATTCATATTTGGGCTCACTATAGAAGCCCGAATTCGAGCTTAGTGCATTTCAGACAAATTTCTTAAAAAATCTTCTTCTCCAGATCCAGCAGGCAGAATCTTTTGAAATTTGGTATGAAACATTGTGGGGTGGATCTGATTCAAGTTTGTTCAAATCAGACCCCTGGGTTTATATTTGGGCTCAGTATAGGATCCCAAGTTTGAACTAAGTGCATTTCAGGCAAATTTCTTTGAAAATCTTCTTCTCAAATCCAACAGGCAGAATCTTTTGATATTGGGTATGCACCATGCTTAGGGGCGGTGAGATTCAAGTTTGTTCAAGCCAAGTCCCTGGGTTCATATTTGGGCTCACTGTGGTAGCCTGAATTATAACTTAGTTCAAAATGAGGAATTTTCTTTAAAAATCTTCTTCAGATCCAGCAGTTGGAATGTTTTGATATTTGGTATGCAGCATCCTTAGGGGGGTGAGATTCAAGTTTTTTGAAGCCGTGTCCCTAGATCCATATTTGGACTCACTGTGGGAGCTCGAATTGTAACTTAGTTCAAAATGAGGAATTTTCTTTAAAAATCTTCTTCTTCAGATCCAGCAGTCAGAATGTTTTGATATTTGGTGTGCAGCATCCTTAGGGGGGTGAGATGCAAGTTTCGTAAAGCCAAGTCCCTGGGTTCATATATGGGCTCCCTGTGTGAGCCCGAATTATAACTTAGTTCAATATGAGGAATATTCTTTAAAAATCCTTTTTTTTTTAGATCCACTGGTCAGAATCTTTGGATATTTGGTATAAGCTTTTCTTAGGAGGAGCAGATGCAACTTGTTGAAATAAATTCTCTGGGTTTATATTTAGGCTACCGTGTCAGGTGAGCGCCCTCAGGCCCCTGAGGCCTCTTGTTTTTAGCTTAGCTTGACAAAGTCAAGATAAGCTATTGCCATCACGCGTGCGGAAGTCTTGAATCTGTTCACATTTTCCTTTAGCAGAGGCTACACCCTGTAGTTCTTGTCCAATTGTCACGAAATATCATATGCAGGTTTGGGGTCATGTCTAGATGAGAATTCCCCTTTTGGTCACGATCGGTTAACCGTGATGGCTGCACAAGCCCAAAACCCGAAAACCTTTAGTACAGTCTACAGATCATATTTATGAAGGGGTTTCATTGTAACTTGGTAGGGTGCCTCTGTATAATATCTAGATGAGAATGTCCCCTTTTGGTCATGATCTGTCAACCATGATGGCTGCCCAAGCCCGAAACCCCAAAACTTTTAGCACAGTCTGCAGGTCATATTTAATATGGAGTGATTTCATTGTAACTTGGTAGGATGACTCTGTATGATGTCTAGATGAGAACTTCCCCATTTGGTCGCAATCTATCAACCGTGACGACTGCCCGAGCCCAAAACCTGAAAACTTTTAGCACAGTCTACAGGTCGTATTTATGGAGGGATTTCACTGTAACTTGGTAGGTTGACTTCATAGAATGTCTAGATGAGAACGTCCCCTTTTGGTCATGATTGGTCAGATGTGACAGCTACAGGGACCCAAAGCCCGAAAACCTTTAGCACAGTCTCCAGGTCACATTTATGAAGGGATTTCATTGTAACTTGGTAGGATGACTACAAATAATGTCTAGATGAGAACATCCCCTTTTGGTTGCGATCATTCATCCATGATGGCTGCCCAAGCCCAAAACCCAAAAACCTTTAGCATAGTCTATAGATCGTATTTATGGAGGGATTTCATTGTAACCTGGTAGGTTGACTCCATATAATGTCTAGATGATAACGTCCCCTTTTGGTTGTGATTGGTCAACTATGATGGCTGCAGGGGCCCAAAAACCTTTAGCACAGTCTACAGGTCATATTTATGAAGGGATTTCATTGTAACTCTGTGGGATCACTCCAGATAATGCCCAGATGAGAATGTCCCCTTTTGGTTGCGGTCATTCAACCATGATGGCTGCCCGAGCCCCAAACCAAAAAAACTTTAGCACAGACTACAGGTCGTATTTATGAAGGGATTTCATTGTAATTTGGTAGGATGACTCAGTATAATGTCGAGATGAGGACATCCCCTTTTGGTTGTGATTGGTCAACCATGATGGCTACCAAGGCCGAAACCCTAAAACCTTTAGCAGTCTACAGGCCGTATTTATGAAGGGATTTCATTGTAACTTGATAGGATGACTCGTTTTGGAATAATTTCACTGTAACATGGTAACTTTCGTTGACATACATTAACTGTGAGGGCCACATAAACGACTAGTGAATTCCAAAGTCGACTAGTCAATACCCAAAAGTCAACTCGACTTTGACTAGTCATTGGTGATAACCTGTCTCCTTATAACAGTGTTGGTGTTCCGGTAGAGTGCTGAAGGTCCAAATTTGGCTTCACTTGGGCATTCGTATACAGCAACTTACTGGAACATTATTCTGTTAATGTGCTTCTAATTGTGCTAAGAGTGAAATTACATAGTCTTATTTAATTTGCCTTGTTGGAATTTATGGGAGAGTGCCTATAGGCACTCTCCCATAAATTGCAACAAGGCAAATTAATAACATATCCTGATAGCCCAAAATAATTCAGCACTCTACTAGTACCAGTTAAAACAAACTACTGTCACTACTATTAGATGGCAATAGATGAATACATTGATTGCCCAATATTGCTGTTCAAACTGTCTGACAGTGGCACAGAAGGGATACTATTTACCTAAAAGCCTGAACTCCTCCGACTAGTCGACTGCACAATTGAGAGTCGACTACTGGTTTGCCGAGAGTCGACATCGACTAGTCGACTAATCGTTTGAGTACTAGTAGACATGGACAAACAGTCAAAGATCATCCTTAAAAATGCAGGGATATACACAGAACAACACGCATGTGCAAATGGGTTAATTGATATGATACGAGTGCCAGCACAGAAGGATAGAATGAGAGGCTGCACATTACGTGTACACTCCATATAAAAAAATTATTCCAATGTCGACTGAGTGCGTTATGTAAGATTATATAACAGCAGGTATTTACTCATTAATCAGTGTTGATTGGGAAAACACCTCGCAATTTACATAATAAGTTTTCTTCACTAAATCCTTTTTCTGTGCCTGAAATATTTTTGGAGAGAATTTTCTGGATCAAAAGAATCCTTTAAATGTGAAAATCGGTCCAATAATTCACGTTTTGTGTTCTAATAAATCTTTTAAAAAAATGTGAATTTTGACGATCCCGTGAAGCAGTGTGGCTCTTCCATCTATTGGATTTACATGATATAAAATAGTCTGAACTCGCTTAATCGAGGTCATTGTTGTTGAAAAAAACATTCTGATTCTCAACCGAAATGGACGGGTACAGATAACTACACATTTTTCTTTTTGAACATACTGGCAATTTATCTGCTTTTCGTCCGGGATATAACATGATAATCCCCCCAAATGTAAAAATGAAAACACATTTTTTATTCTATCTGACAGCCGCTATGGAACCCCAAACCCGGGGGGAGATTATCTTCAAAACACGGATCAGATCCAATTTGGGTAAACCCGATCCATGCTTCTCTCATCTTTTTCCTGGAGCTACTTCAAAACACGGTATCATAATTCAACTCGGGACCATTCCGATCGATGAAGTGTGTCCCCACGGGAACGAAATGACGCCACCCAGGAATACATTACTTGAGTTTATGGTCATGAGAACAACGTTGTGACATCTTATTCAACCCGGGGAATCGGTCATATCAGCGGTGACTGATATTGGTGATAAAACGAGTTTTGGCTCCCATTCTTTTTTTTGGAGGGGGAGGGGGGCTGATTTTGAAAAGATTAGGGCCAAAACGCATGCTCTATTCAATTCGGCGAAACTCAAACCGTTCTCACCCTAACTCGGTGGTAGTGTTGCGGCATCATACTATGATGTGGATAATGAAACAGTCCACCAATAATATTAGCAACAAATAATAAAAAATAAATAAAGCTTGATGAGACGTGTGTTCATAGCTAATATTATTGGACTACTTGATCAAGACATCGTGTTAAGCACTAAATATCCAAAGTTTCAACTAATGAAGTCTCTTATTTGAAGCTAATATCATTGGACTCCAGACCGCGCAAGCACTAACTTTCAGGAGATTTTAAAAATGTTTCCTGTGAATATTTTTATATTTGGGGGGTGTGATATGATGAAACATAGCAAGTGTTTCGTTTCTTTTAACATTTTCTTGGGGATTAACAACAAACAAAGGATTTAATTTAACACGCCACTGAACAGAAGTAGCTAATTGAGCATAATTGTATACTGGTATGTCATATGTTCAACACCTTTTCTAAGGCTAATTTACTTATTAATCTGTCAAAGGGCCGAAGCATTTGAAGCATCTATTGAAAAGAAACCCATGCTAGCTGGGGAGAATTATTATTACCAAAACACCAACATACAGACGACAGCGTCTGGCCAAAATCTTATCAGTCTACCCAGTTTCCAGCCACGAAAATAAACACACTATTTCCAAGAAAAAACGTACCAAATGCTAGGAAGATAAATCCGGTGATCCAATAGTCTCCACCCGCCTACAGGACCAGGTGGCACTTGCAAGATAAATTCTTTAATAACAACTAAAAATTTGAATTTTTTTGTCTCAAAACAGAGCTTGGGACCCCTCAATGGAAAGACTCAAAATCCACTAGCTCGTTCCAATGAAGGGTCATAAGCTATGTTTTTGAAACAAAAACTTAAACATAATAAAATTTGAATGCAGATTTTTGTATAGCCTGAGTGCTGGCCAAATTCGGCCATTGGCGTTGTGAATTTAGTGAATTTCCATATTTTGTTTCAGTCACATAGTTTATGGCCCCTCATTGGAATGCTCCCCTCCCCCGTTAATGAGGGCCACAAGCTGTAAAAAAAAAGGAAAATATATAAAATTTTAAGGGAGAATTTTTTCAGGCGCGGCGGATCAGATTTAAAAGTGGAGAGATTATACTGTCGATCGTTGACTCACGGGAGGCGTGAATACGCCATGGTTACGGGGGTGGGGTGGGGTGGGGGGGGGATAGAGACAGAGAGAGAGAGAGAGTTTGTGTGTGTGTGTGTGTGTGTTATGGACGTGGGAAGCAAATGTGGGCAAAATCTGTGTTTAAGGGGCAAATACCTACCCCGGCCCCCAGTGACGCCACCAATTTTTCATGCCTTTTTCAGATATTGGAAGTTGACAAGAAAATCCCATTGTGGGTGCCTTCCACTTCCTAAACTACACTATAAATTTGTTTACCGTAGGCCATGATTCGTATGTCTCTTCTTCTAAAATTTCATGATTCCGAAGACTGAACGTAATTTGAAAAAATCCACCCGAGTTGTTACGAAAATGACCGGAAGGAGCAGATGGATTTATTTATTAATTCTGTTTCATTCTCAATTTAGTTCGTCAAAAATAATTACTGAGGTAAACGTGAAGCAGCTTATCTGCAATGATATTAAATTATATGCCGAGTTCGTAATGATTCCGAGTCTGAAAAATAGGGGCCGCACTTCGTAAAGACAGGATGTATCGCCGAGACTGTCACATTATTGTTCTAAAAAAACATAGCAACGCACAGAATTTGTTTTATTTTAAAATACTTCCTCTATTCGGTAATTTTATTTAAAAATGTCTCGATGAAATGTTTCGAGAATGAAGGTGGACAAGATCATGTTCGATGGCGATAAACTTACCTTTAATTATACAGGGGGGAATCCAAATGACATATCGGCAAAACATTTTATTTTAATACGGAAACAAGTTAAATATCTCGAAAAATATTGGGCGAATTGTTTAAAAGCGGACATTATTCCGGGGTACAATGATCTGGAAAAGACAGATATAATATTTTTATATCATTATTTTATGAAATGCAGGTTTTAGAAATTCACTGACTGAAGACTAATATTACTAATCAGGTTCAGACTCTGGAAGAAATTTCTCGTCGAGCACTAATTGATTATGTAATGCTTCTCTCCTAACCGCACTTGGGTACCCCACTTTTCTACACAAAAAGTGGGGTACGCGAAGTGCGGTTTTATATGGAGTGTACACGTAATGCAGGCCTCGAGTTTTATCCTTCCGCGATGGTACAAGTGTCATATCGATTAACCCATTCACACACGCGTATTGTTCTGTGTTAATTACATGCCTTCACGTCTATAAAAAACATTATTAGAAGGACACTCAGCAATTCATTTGACAACAGTTACTACCAACAAAATACATTTTATCGCCAACCAAATTTGCGAGGGGAATAGAGCTGTAGGTTTTTAAGTTTCGGTTTCGGTTTTTCAGGTTGAGTAAAACCTCGGTTCGGTTCGGTTTTTGTTTTGTTCCTGAGGCCAAATAAAATTCAATAAAACTCATTCTATATGTCTGGAATCATAACTGAATGGCAGTGAAATTGAATGAAACTCAATGAATGCCCGAAATAAGCTATAATACATGAAGAATCAGGAAGGCCAATATAATAATTACCTAAATATACAGCACTTTTATTGTGCTTGGCCATTTTTCGAGGTCTGACACCAACGCGCAACTTGAGGAAAGCTGCGAACACAACTAAGCTGAAATGTCGGAAATTCACAGAATGTAGCCATCCCAGAGTAGTGAGAGTACCCAGACACTGCCAATGGCAGTGTCTGGGTACCCTCACTACTCTGGGATGGCTACATTCTGTGAATTTCTGCAGCAAGAGAGTATTTTAATAAAAACGAAAAACCTTAGATTACGGGATGTCGATGGTTTTGGTTTCGGTTTAAAAAAACCCAAAAAAACCTCGGTTCGGTTTCGGTTAACCTACACCTCTAGAGGGGAAACTGTGTTACTATTTCGTCCCCTGAGTTCCAATGTGTTCTATGTGCCAACTGGCAGCCTACTGGCGTGCCTACTGGCAGCCTACTGGCATACCTACTGGCAGCCTACTGGCGTGCCAACTGGCACATAGAACACATTGGAACTCAGGGGACGATTTTTAGCTGTCGCTAGCGATTCAGATTGTAATTGCGGTTCACGATTTGTGGAAAATTCCAGTGAAATTTTGCTTCTTTATAAAAATAGTCTGTCATTGATTTCCATTCTGTACATAAGTGCGGAACAGATTTTCATTTTCCGCATGATTTAGCGTTGCTGTAGATGGGGATATCATAGAACAGGCGTGTAATAAATAAAAAAAGATTGTAAAAAAAGATTGTGTAGATTGCTTGTATTCTTTTTTTCCCAGAAAATACGAAACGACAGATTAAATTGAATTGTCAGCCAAGCCTTTAGGTTATGTTCTTTATTACATGACATTCTTCGAATCCAATTACCTCATACATTGTGGTTACATGTAGTCCTTAATCATATTCTTGTTATAAACATTGATTCACCTCCAAGATGAAATTTACCTGCTCAGTTTTTTACAAGTTTCTTAAATATATTTTCTTCCCTTATTGGATAAAACTTAATGAGCTTTTCATAGATAAATGAAGATGCATTTTTATCTCAATCCAATTAAAATTATAAAAGCAATATTGACTGGATGGATATAATATACTGCTGAACCCTCTAGTCAGTGATGCAAAACACAGTGAAATTTCAAGTAACAAATTTAAATTCTTGCCTATCTCATTTCCTTGGTGGTTACAGCAAACTTCTCGAATGTTTAAATCATACTAAATTTACTAATATCTGCAGAATATATACCTAATATTCTATATACTAATTAATTAGCCACCATGAAGGTTGAGAAACCATTTTCTTCAGTCGCCAGGTCCACTCAATGCAATCTTTGTAAAATAGTGTTTGTTTGTTTGTCTTTTTTACCAATCTGAATGCGGTTGCTACTAATGCGGGTCTAGTCTGAACACAATGTCGCAATTCAACGCTCTTGTATTGATTTGGGGGGGGGGGGGGAGGAGGCAGGTAGACAGCCAATCTGGCTATGCCACTCCCGGCGATGCACTTATTATTATATTCATTATTATTCATGTATTTCAGTATTAATTTTTTGATGTATTTGTTATACTACTATGTATTTTTTATCTTAACGTGCATTGTGAATAAATAAATCAAAAATCAATCAAAATTCCTAGTTGCATTATGGGAAAAATTTGCAACTGGAAATTATGATATTTTGAAATCCATGTGCTGATGGTTAATAGAGTAACCCTGTTAAAAGCATACAACACTGGAACAGTTACAGTGCCATCTTAATTTTGGAGAAAATCGTTGGCCATTACTATTGTTTTATGATCAGACATAGATTGAAAATAGGGTCCATCGGGTTTCAAAATGTAATTTGATTTAGAATTGTCGCGATGATTAGAATTGATTCAAATCATGAGCTGATTTGGAAATTTTCGAATCATCCAGATGTTCTCAGCATCCTATCACGTCTTGCCTCTTGGAACTCTTCTTGTATCATGCGGCCTGAGATACTTGATGACAGAAGAAGAGTTGAAGGAGGTTCTGCTTCAGTATTGAGTTCCTGCAGGGCCTTGGATTCAAGGAATGGCCTTGAATTTGAATAAGAGTCCCTCAAGGCCTTGAAATCCTGGAAAATGTATCAGGAGACCTTGAAATGCTCTTTAACCAGCGCAGACGATATCAAAATTTATTATTTTAAATATCATTTTTTAAAATTTTTCAAAAAATTTCAACAAAACCTTATCATGTGACCCCTCATTGGAACGAGCTCGACAAGCTCGTTGCAAAGAGGGGTCACATGATATGGTTTTGTTGATATTTTTGAAAAATAATATTTTTTTCAGCTGCTGAATTTACATATTACATGGGCGGATGTGGCCAATTCGTTGGGTAAAGGGTTAATTTTCACAAAATAAAATGCTGATGAAGTTCGTAGTCATAACTATATAGTTTTATATGCCAGAGTTAGTGAAGGCATAGTCCTGACGAGGACCCTCTGGTCGTCACTCCTGCCTCCCACTACTCTTCCATATGGTGGGCTAGACTCCCACAATTTATCCTCTGGGTACCTCTTTCTTTATAAACTGGAGATCTTGAATCAGATGGAGGTTCACAGAGGGTAAATTTAGTAATGCTGCCCTGCTGTGCAGGGTAACGTCACCAAATTCACCTTCCGGGGATCTCATTCTGCAGATGACAATCTGCTTATTTCCAGACTTGGTTCAGTCTTCTTATTAGTTTATTCTACATTTCAGTTGCTGCTTGAACACCTTGAGTGCCTTGTTTCTCGCCACGAGCGCTCACTTAGAATGACGGTTGTGAAAAGACAAGCTTCCTCGCCAGGAGGTGTCTCTAGTGAAGTAGAAGTTTTAAAAGCATTAAAATCATTGTTTGAACATCATAAAGCATTAGATGAAAAGGTAAGACAATTTTTCTTCTAAGAGTCAAGTGTTTCGCATACAGTTTCCATCAGTATTAGTGACTCCTTGTATTGGAACAGTGTTTTGCCAAGTATTATTGTCAATCAACCCTTAACTCCTCAGATTATTTTTACGATATTTACTGACATATATACAGTACATGGAGAGTGTATTATCACCACTAAATCACCCACAGAGTGAAGATTCCACCGAAGCAATGATTGCAAATTTGTTGCAAAGCATAATAAGCACAAGCAAAGTTCCAGCCAATGGACCTCCGGGATATACCCGGAGGTCCATTGGCTGAAACATTGCTTGTTTTTTGTCCACATGTACAAAATCTGAAAGTGATAGTTTGGGTGATAACTCCACTCCTTAGTTACAATCCACTCTCCACATACTGTACCTGTACATAGCTGCAGATAACTTAAAATAATTTTTCTATTTTTGTGCATTCTTAACGTCTCCTCTGGGTCATACATCGACTTGTAGGGCTGCACGATATTCAAAACTGAATACCGGTATCGGTATTCAAAAAAATACCGCGGTATACCGGTATATCGAAAACTGTTCAGCAAAATGAACATAAGAACCACAACCAAGGCTTGAGGCATCACAGTCGAAACGAATTAGCATACCTTGATGATGCGGTTTGAAAAACCTTTACCCAAGGCAGACGATATCAAAATATTTTTTTAAAAAAGTTTATCAGATTTTCCCCAAAAAATTCTACAAAACCATATCATGTGACCCCTCATTGGAACGAGCTCAACAAGCTCGTTCCAATGAGGGGTCACATGATATAGTTTTGTTGAAATTTTTGAAATATTTTTTCAACTGCTGAAATTGTATATTACCGTGAGCACATGCAGACGATTCCTTTGGTAAAGGGGTAATGTTATTCATTCGGGGTCTACAGTTAAAAATCTCAAGACATCTTGAAAATTAAATTGTTGGTAAATAAATAATGACGATAAACCGATATTTTTGTAATTGCACCGGTATTCAATCGATATTGCTTTGAATACCGGTATATATCGGTTTATCGATAAACCATGCAGCCCTATCGACTTGTCCTAACGTCCTTGATATATGCCCAAAGATGAGATCTCAACTTCAGTACACCATCTCGGAAACCCAATTGATGGTAAGAACCTGTATTGGCATAAAAATAGGAAAGATTGAGTACAAATTCCGGCAACTTAAATAGTGCTGGCTGGTTTTGGGCCTGTTAGGTTGAGTAAAGGGTTAAAGTTCTGTGATATGAGACTTTCTCCACATCGTGAGTCTTGGCGCTGGAGAAACTCTAGTATCATATGCCTATTTCCATTTTGAGGCACTAATCATGTTCCAAGAATGAAATTATCATTTTCAGACATAAATTTCCAACCATAGTTTGACCTGTTCTTTCTTTGTTTTTTCCAACAATCTATGTATATTCGGGGGGATTCCTGCAAAATAAATTTGCCAGAATATAGATAGGTTTTCAAATAATTAGGCCTGGGTGAGAAATTCCAGAGCAGAATAAACATCTCTGCGGTCTAATTACTTCATTTTACAGTGATTCCTGTGGAAAAGAAATGGTTTATCAGTTTTAGTGGTCATGAGTTGAGGTTTAAATTCAATAAAAATGAAGCTCATTAATCAACGTATCAATAAAAAGAGTTGATGTATGCAGTATAGAGTCACATTAACCAGGACTTACATGAACTGTCTGTTCTGTGTCCTGTACCTATGACTTGGGGGGGGGGGGGGGGGGGGAGGGGGGGAGGTGAACTCAATAGAAGTAAATTCCTGGCCAGTATTTCTTAAATATTCTCTCTGGTTTTTCAGTCTGTAAAGGGGATGTATCACCATGAATAAAGATTAATGCAGGTCTTCTATTTTGACAAGAATTTGAGAATCCATTCTCGTAAAGATTCGTGCAATAAAACCTGTGAGAATCCATGTAGATTCTCGCTGCACCTCTCCTAGGATTCGCGGGAAAAGAATTGAGTCAATTTAACCCTCTACCTAACATAGCAGCAGCAGATTAACTCTTTACCTAACATGGTATTTTTGAAAAATAAATTAAATTTAACATTTTTCGTAAACATATTTCATGATTTTTCAATAAAACCTTGCAAATATGGATATCATTAGAACCAGCTCAATTATTCTTATTGAAAACAAAGCATACAGGGAACAGAAATTAACATATCCTCAATTATCACAATTCTTGTCTTATTTCATAATCCTTTCATAAACATTGAACATCATCCTTTTTCACCAAACACTACACACAGTCAAGTTAAGCTACAGTGTCATTGACGCTTTCATTACACTTGGTATTTGTGGCAATTTTCTTTGGGAACCTGTAAAATTTGTTCATTTGCAGGGGTTTGATAACACTTTCAACAACAAGGGTCTTATCACGTTGGACAGTTTACCCGTGTAAGTGTGTCCCGATCCGATTGAGCGATCTGATCGTGAAAGCAGCCACTTTTGTTATCACGCCACACTTCATTTCTTGAATAACTGAAAAAATGTATCCTTTATTCTTGAAAGGATTGAGCTGATGATCGTGTTCCACTAAAGGGGCGCAAACTTATGTTGTGGATGCGAAAATAAAAATTTAACCCTTCACCTAATGAATCGGTCACAACCATCCATGTTATAGGCAAAATTGACCGATGAAAAAGTATTATTTTATAAAAAAATTCATTAAAACTATATCATGTGGCCAGCCATTGGAACGAGCTCAGATGGTCATTCCAATGAGGTGATCATATGATATGGTTTTGGAGAAATTTTTTGAAAAACTTTGGAAAATAATGAAAAGCAGACGACACTTGCAAAAAAAATTCTTGAATAACTAATTTTTTCATTTTTTGTCTCAAAAACATAGGTTATGACCCCTCGTGGAACGAGCTCGACGAGCTCGTTCCAACGAGGGGTCATAACCTATGTTTTTGAGACAAAAAATGGAAATATTTTGAAAATTGATTGGCGATTTTTGAGAATAGTGCTGGCCAGTTTTGGCCGTTACGTTGGGTAAAGGGTTAACAAAGTCAAAATATGAATAGTTATACATAACACTGGGCAAATAAATCCAATACAAAATGTAATATGTCGAAATTTACATGAGTCAAAAAATGAGGTGAATGATTTGTTGTATATTGTCCCATTGGTTGAGTGCTGAAAGTCCATATTGGGCTTTATTCTGATTTGCAGGTTCTGCAACTTGAAGGCTCTATTTTATCTGGATGCGTTTCATATTATCTTTGAAGTGAGATTATCAGGTCTGTCTGTCATTTTAAGGAGGGCAACCGCTCTCTCTCTCAGTGGCTGTCCTAAACTAAAATTTGTTAGAACTGTAAATCCCTCCATGCCACATAAAAGGAGAGCCATGAAAGTGAACTCTGTTCACTGGCAGTGATCGGTATCGCTTATCTTAATATGTGATCGTGCATTTCCGAAAAGCTTACTGATAGCTAGTCTCTGTGAGGCCCTTATGCCTCAAACCAGAGGCCAAGTGTAGGGGTCTCAAAGAGACTAACAAATAGCCATTTTGCTCACTTGTCGGATACTAACTATATTTGTCTCACTACATATATAATTCATGTAGAAATCCTGACATGTTCTGCGAGAAATTATTGCATTTTTCAAACCTGCATTAGATATGATATGCACAACCCAAACAATATGATGCAAAGATATGGTAAAATTATCAATCTCAAGAACAGATCCCAGTGTCATATTAAGGTCGTCCAAAAATGGCCCTCCTAAGTTCATTTAAGGCAGGCCACCATTGCTCTCCTCCCATTTTGAAAATAACAGGCCTGGATTATTTAGTGTCTATATGCCTAGTTACAGTTTAAGGGAGAATGCCAATGAGCCCTCTCCTATAAATTGTAGCAAGGCAAAGAGATGTGAACAAATTTACACAAAAATATATTTTGCTCTTGACCAGTTAAAAATACATAAGGGAGATCACTTCTTGTCATCACCAGTGAGTTTGCTGGTTTCCCATGATAAAAGTGGTTGCTTTATTCACATTGAAACACAGAGTAATACTGCAAATGTTAACCGATATACCATTAGTACAGTTTTTCAATTAAGGGGGTTTTTTTTCTCTAGATCACTGATGGTAACTTCCCCTGTGCACACATCAGATCTTCTGTTTTTCTTCCAAACATGCAAGTGAGCAATCAATCACTCTCTCACAAAGTAAATTTTATATGAGTGATGACTGACCTTTCCAACAGGTCACTGATCAAGTTTCTATCAGGGCTAACAAGGATAAGTATCGTATTTACTCTATGTATTGGGACAGCTAAAAATAATTATTTTCACAGGTGTCCCAATTCTTAGAAAATGGGAAAAGATCACAGCCTGGTCTTGATTTGATGCTGAATAAAGTTGTGTGTGATTCATTTTCCATCACTATATACAAAAATTGCCATCCAATTTTTTTTTATATTTTCATTTTTGCTTCCAAAACATAGCTTATGATCCCTCATTGGAACGAGCGCATTGCGCTCGTTCCAATTAGGGATCATAAGCTATGTTTTGGAAGAAAAAAATAAAAATTTTTAGTTACTCAAGAATTTTTTATAAGTGTCGTCTGCTACTAGCGACGGGTCAACTGGAAACAAATCTGAATGTCCCAAACTTTAGAGCATAAAAAAATATAGTTTTCTGGAAAAATGTATGTCCCAAATCATAGTGTCCCAATATATAGAGTAAATACGGTATGGGGTTTGGTGTTCATCTGCCAGATGCACATGTACCAAGTTCCCATGTTATTGCACAATGGTTAAATCGCTTATGTATATATTTTTTATACATATATGTAGTATGTAGCTGATGAGTTATCACTAAATCACTTGTAGAGAGGGGCTTCCACCGTGACAATAATTTTCATTTTGTGACACAGAATAAGAAGTTTATCCTTTACCTTATGTAACTGCCATATTCTGCCTATGCTTTTTGCAAAAATGGTGCCCTTGTCTTAACCAATGCTAATCCTGCTTTTGCAGAGGTAGTATGTTGTGGGTGTCTGATAGTTGCTTGCTGCTGCTGGGTGGTTATCTTAGGGTACTCTGGCTTCCTCCACCCATAAAACTGTCCAACACATGTTGACCCTGGATGTCGAAAGTATTGTTAAACTCCAATAAATAAAAATCGGTCAAACAAGATTTAAATCAGTGGTTAAAGTTCTTGTTGCATTATTCAAAAAATTTGCTGTTTGAAATTTTTTTATTTTGACCTCAGTATACAGAGGGTTAACAGGGTTCAGTTTAACCCTTTGAACCTAAATGGACGATTTTCTGGTCAGGACCATGATACGTCATAACATATGTTCAGTAAATATGTAGGGAAGACCAATCAATATTTTCAACGTGCAGCCCCCAGGCTGCACGTTGAAAATATTGATTGGTCTTCCCCACATAATGAATATAGGCTCTTCTAATTGCTGCCATTGAACTGGCATGGAAGGTACCACCAGAGTTCAAAGGGTTAATTATAGCCTTATCTTTAAAGCACAAGACTTTCTGAAAGAAGCCCGGGAGGTGGAGCAGTGCTTCTTTACTGTGGTAAACAAGTTCAGTTTTATTCTTAAAATCGGAGCTGGTCATCAACACCTGGGCATGGAACTCATTTATAGTGGGCAACACAGGTATAAATGATTGGCTGTATGTGACAGCATACTTGTGTTGTCGTGATGAACCATATGTTGCCGAAAGTGATCTTAACTCTTTACCCAGTGCAGACAATATCAAAATTTATTATTTTAAATATTATTTTTTTCAAATTTTCCCACACATTTCCACTCATGATATGGTTTTGTTTCCCCACTCTTGAAGAGAACTGGGGTTATACTGAATTACATGCATCCATCTGTCTGTCTCTGTCTATCCGAGCATCTGTCCATTCATCCATGCATCCATCCATCTGCAGCAATATGTTACTAGTGAGTGGATGGATTTCAATGAAATTTGGAATGAGGGATCCTTATGACAAGCTGCTCCTGCACATGTTATAAAAACTTTTCTTGCATTTTTTCAACAGAGTTACAGTCCTTACTTTGTTTTTAATTCATTTATGCTTCATTGGTTCAGTATGGCAGTGGGGGTATAATTGCTTTCAGCTATACCTCTTGTTTAAACAGTTTTTTTCAACTGCTGAATTTGTATATTACACAGGAGGGTAAGGTTAATTCATTGGGTGAAGGGTTAAACAACAATATATATCACATGAAACGTCGTTAATTTTGATGTAACAACCCAGGTCTTATTTCCTGATTATCAACAAGTGTCTAATCGGCGTGTGGTCCCATAGCAGCAGCATTGCATTCTTGACATGACGTTCACATGATGTCAATTACGACAACAGGTTCAAGTAAAGCACATTCATGATGTCATGGGGTGAAGCGTCTGAGCCAACGAACTGATTGTCGGTTGTTTTGGGAGAATTTAGCGACAATGAATTAAATAAAAAGTGTAAAAAAACATTCGAAAACTCATGTGATATACAGAATCTTTAACTTGTGATGTTTGGATATAAGTTTTTTTGAAACTTGTTTGATGAATTCGATTCACAACTCGCCTAAAGGCTCGTTGTGAATCAAATTCACCAAACTCGTTTCAAAAAATCTTATATCCAAACATCACT
>CM062294.1:579832411-579974483 GCA_031216915.1 Pictodentalium vernedei
GGGGAATAAGGAAGGTAGAGAGGAAACACTGATCAAACAATGGTACTTCATAGCAAGAATGACAACATCAGGGCTATGCCTTGAAAAAAGGCAACTAGAAATAATTTCATAAAATAATTATAAGTTACAGCCCTGAACATTTCCTTGCACTAAATTTTTTCCTCTCCTCCTTATGTATCCTCTTTTTTTCCACCATTTCTCTCATGAATATGTGTCTGGCATCATGAAAACAGAGATTTGGAAGCACAAATAACAGAGAAGTGTGACTGTTTGAGGGCCAAACAAAGAATGATAATTGGCGCCAATTTCGGGACCTCCTTGACACTGCGCATGCGCAGAGGAGTAAATGTATGGAGGACCATATAGGACATGTATTTTTCGGTTTTTGATGCAAATTTTGGGGATTGGGGGGGGGGGGCAAAATTTGTGTTTGGCCCTGAATTAAGGAGTTTAGCACCAGCTAAGTCTGGGTCATTGGTACAGTATAAAAATATATTTCAACGCACGATCTACTTAACTTTTTCCCTACGAGGTACGGTTGTGGTTAAGATGGGTTGTGCCATGAACATTGGAGATATTATGTTAAATAAAACAAATGAAATTACTCTCTCTGTCACAAACAAATGAAAATACTGATTGCAACTTAATTTATTATGGCATCATTGTATTTGTACATTATTGTCATGCAAAGTCAAAAACAAAATACATTAGTATAAAGCGACAGCACATGCATAAACATGCCTCACATACACAAACATGTATACAACACATAAGGCAAATAAATTGACGAGATTGTATGTATAAGTTCTCCTGACTAGATTAAACTAGACTTTCCAATATGAAATAACGAAATTTAGTGCATCCATAAAGGCCTTGCCTTGAGAAAAATGAAATGGTGATTGAAAGGGTGGGTGGGTGGGTAGAAAAAACTACGAGTATTCAAACGACTAACCGTCACAATTTGAACAATGTTTGAGTATGAATGAAAACAATAACTTGAGTAGAACTCACTGTTCACCGGTGTTATAATTCAGACGAATATCTGTCCTAGGAATACCGGATAGTAGTCTTGCCACTTTGCGACCCAAGGGAGAATAATTATTCATTTTGTAATACAAAATGGCACAATTACTCCCCCTGTCACATTCAAATGAAAATACTGATTGCAACTTAATTTATTAAGGCATCATTGTATTTGTACATTATTGTCATGCAAAGTCCAAAACAAAATACATTAGTATAAAGCGACAGCACATGCATAAACATGCCTCACATATACAGACACGTATACAACACATAAGACAAATAAATTGACGAGATTGTATGTATAAGTTCTCCTGACTAGATTAAACTAGACTTTCCCATATGAAATAACGAAATTTAGTGCATCCATAAAGAAGGCCCAAGTCGAAGGCCCCCCCCCCCCCCCCCCCCCCCCCACCCCCCCCCAACCAAAATTATTGAAAAGGAGACTTCTTTAGACATAACAGAGGACATGCAACATACAAACAGAAACACACTAGTAACACAAACACCGTGGACATGAAAGTAACAACACAAAATGTAAGCATATGAATGAAGATTACACTATCCTAAGGTGTATAAAATAATACACCAAACCAGGAAGGCCGAAATGCTTGGAAGAAAACAATCAACCAAGAACAAGACGGAAAACTACACAAAGGAAACAATAACCTCTGTGACTAGAAGTAATGCAAACAAAATGTGATGCCAGGAACATAACCAAAGTGCAGCAACTTACTAGTAATTCTTGAAATTGCTCAGTGAATATGGGCTAACCTTCTTTTGAAGTAAGTGGCTAAAAGTAGAGTGCCTGCATGATTAAGATGGAGACCACCATCTCGAATGGCAAACAACTCTCTTCGAGGTATTCCCGCTTTAACCAAGTAACTATAAGAATGAAAATAATGAACATTACAGTGCAAGCATAAAGTTTGCAGACTAGTGTTGACACTCAAAATAATAAATTATTTTATTATTATAAAAATAATAGGCCTAGGAATAATAGCTGATAGACAAATGTGTGCAGAAAAATTGGATTTAACCACATAAATTAAATTACAGAATGCTGCTGTGAACTCTTTAATAGATAATTTAAAAATATCATTTGTTCCCACATGTAAAACAATAACATCAAATTCAGAAATTCTTTTCTTCGCGTTAACAACACGATAAGTAATGTCGCCAATTCTTGCTCCTGGAAAGGCTAAAACTTCTGTATTATCAATTTGGATGTACTTGGCTATGGAATCTGACACAATGATTGTATGCAAGCTTCTTTGTGGTTTGGGGGTATCTAAAATGAATCAAACATTCTGTAAAATAGATTCACGCATACTTTGAGTTAATCTTAATTTGTCTTCCATTGTGAATGATAAATATTCTTTATATGCATCACTTTGCCAATCTCCATGTAACTGGATTAATTCACTTGGAATATGACAGTGAAAGGCATATGAAGCCCCTCCTCTACGAAAACTATGTGTAGAGTAAAAAAGGGGGTTTAATTCGGTTTTAGCAATTAAAAATTTAAACTTAGTTTGAAATTGTCTATAGGTAATTGGAAGATATTTAGACTTTTTGTAATAGCCAAAAAGGGGGAGATTGGAATCCGCTGGAACTAATCGCACAATATTTCTATAGGCATTAATGGGACAAAGAGGTGAGCGCGGTATTTCTACAAGAGGAATTTGTAAAAATCTTTCGCCAAACTGAATGGTTTTAGACCATTTGATAAGGACAATTAATAAATTAAATAAATTATCTGAGACTAAAACATCTTGCCTCAAGATTATTTTATTGCAATCAAATTTAGAGGCAGAATTGGGCACTAGATTTGACTTTCTATCCATGAGGAAAAAGGCAAACAAAAATAGACACCAAAATGTGGCATCCATTGGATTAGTTAAATCCAAATGAGAGAAAATTTGAATTAAGAGTTTTGGAGTCACTGGAAGGGCTTTTCTAACCCTATGCGGATTTCTCCTAGCAATCCCCCTTAATATTAATTTTAGTAAAAAGGAATCTAGATAATCAAATTGAAAATCAAAAAATTGATGTAAAATCCTGACACCATTAAGATAATTTTTAATACTGGCGACTGATTTCATAGATCTACTTAAAAATTGTGCATATAAACAAATTGTGTTTAATGAAGCTGGTAAAGATGAAAAGGAAAAGTAGAAACAGAAAAACAAGAAACTTCTCCGCTGTGACTCAAGGTTTCTGACCGTACTATCAGCATAAGTCGAGAACAAAGACAGCTGTTTCTCCTCTTTCAGGATATTCAGTTCACATACTGTAAATAAACATTACCAAGAATTAGAGAAACTGAAAACCGAGTTTTGGAGAGAAACCTCTCTCCCTGTTGGATAAGGTATATAATATTTTTCAGCATATGATGTTCCCAAATGAAGCCTAGATAATAAATCTGCTCTTCTATTTTCTACACCAGGAAAATGGACCGCCCTAACTTCAAACTCAAATTTAGCAGCATAAAAACAGATAAACAGCTTTGCATAAACCCATCATGAGAAGCACCTGTATTTAAAACTGCTACTGAAGACTGATTATCACATTTCACAAGCAATTTCCTCCCTTTGAGCAAATGTGCCCAGGTCTTTATACCAACCATAATGTTCAATAGTTCTAGAGCATTGATATGCAATTTTAATGATAAAATCTCGGGGGGAAATGTTTGATGATAATATTCTTCTGACAAAGAGCTGCAGCCCCCACATCCTGACAAACAGGCATCTGATTCTAAAATTTCATCTGGTTGTGACCATTCCTCTAAAGCCATGATTGAAACACCATTAAATTGCCTCAGAAAATGAAACTACAAGAGTAAATCTAATTTAACGTAATCTGGAATGTTTCTAATTTCTCCTTGATCTGTAAAAGTTTTTAACCATCTTAGTAAACTAGAAACAAATAATCGGCCTGGTCGGACACAAGATGAAATGAAATGAAGTTTGCCCAAGAGTGATTGTATGTCTTTTAAAAATGCCTGATTCTTATGAAGCCAAGAAACCACCAGTTGCGTAATTTCAACTACCCGCTCAGCAGTAACCCGAAGTGTCAAGTCTAAAGTATTAATCTCCACTCCAAGAAATGTCATTTTTGTATTAGGTGGCGATGCTTTACTGAGATTCTCTTCTAAGCCACAACTAAGCAAGAGCCTAGATAAGGCACTATAGGCACCTGCTGCCAGCTCTGCTATTTCCACACCAGCCTAATCATCTAAGTAATTTAAAATATCGTACCCCATTTTTGACATCATAAATTTGAGTGCCGACGTTACCCTCTGGCAAATGTGTGCTGATGATCTAGAACCCATGGATAACACTCTTTCCATAAAGATGTGACTTTTCCAGTGGAACACTTGATGAAATAACAGTGGTGCTTAGTTTTATAAATATAGGACCGTTGCATAATATGGAAGCCCACAAATTCGTAATTAACTTTCGATACAAAACGACTAATTTACTGTTGTTATGTTGCATTGACAATAATAATGATAATTTAATAATAATAATAATAATTTTTTCAGCCTAAAATCCACAAAATGTGCTCTTTGGCTTTACATACAAAAAAGGGAAATGATTTCTTATCTACATATTGGTGCAGAAAGCTTGTTTGTAGAGATACCTTTTCAAACCAGCTTTGGATGACTCAGTTTCCTGTGGTAGTCTCAGGTGACTCGGTAAAAGGTTCCAGAGATTAGGGGCGGCGATCAAAAAGGCTCGGTCACCCGCGGATGCTAATTTTGAAACGGGTTGGACCAAGGTGTGCGAGTCCGAAGAACGGAGGTCTCTGGCAGGTGTGTAGCATGTGACCAGATCTGAGAGATATGATTGTGCCAGGTCATTAATACATTTATATGTCAGAAGGATTATTTTATATTGAATTCTTTGGTGGACAGTAAGCCAGTGGAGGTCAGCTAGGATAGGTGTTATGTGGCACGACTTCCTATTTCGAGTTACACACCTAGCAGCACAATTTTGGATATGTTGAAGCTTATCCAGTGGCGCCTTTTTGCATCGGTATAGCAGTGAGTTGCAATAATCAAGACGACTAGTGACAAAAGCGTGGACTAATTGTTCAGCTGTGTGTTTGTCTATCAACATTCGCACCCTGTTGATATTTCTAAGATGGTAGAATGCAGCACGACACACCTGCTGGACGTGTTTGTCAGCTGCCAACGACTCATCGATGAAATATCCCAGGTTACGAACGGTAGCCGATGGTATAATGGTATTTCCTTCTATTGATAACGGAAGTCTTGAAATTTTGCCTAATTGGTGAGGTAAGCCAATGTAAATAACCTCCGTTTTGTCGGCATTTAACTTTAAAAAGTTATTAGTTATCCAGTCTTTGATGTCCGCCACACATTCCTCTAGTCAATGACATGCAAACGCTTCATTATCCGGTTTAAAATGGATGTACAACTGGGTGTCATCGGCATAAAAGTGAAATTGTAGGCCATGGCTGCGGATGATATCACCCAGGGGAAGAACATAAATCACATACAATAAAGGGCCCAGAACGGACCCTTGGGGAACACCATACTGAAGATTGAACTCGGTGGAGGTTGACTCGTTAATGAGTATACTTTGGGTACGGCCTGTTAGGTAGGAAGAGAACCACTGTAGAGCTCTACCCGAAATTCCTATTCTGTGTTCTAACCTGCCTATGAGTATATTGTGGTCGATGGTGTCGAAGGCAGCACTCAGGTCGAGTAATACTAAGCAGGAAACAAGATGTTTATCCACCGACATTAGAATGTCGTTCTCTACTCTGAGTAAGGCAGTCTCTGTGGTCTAAGTGCACTTAGGTTTATAGGCGGACTGGGAAAGATGAGAATTCTGTTGAAGAGCAACCGCGCGTTCCACAACCTTAGATAAAAACGAAAGGTTGGAGACAGGGCGGTAATTCTTCAATATTTCCGGGTCGAGCCCGGGTTTTTTAAGTAATGGGGTAACAAGTGCCGGCTTCATATTGGTGGGGAAGACACCCGATGTAAGAGATGAGTTAACAATTTCTAATATCCATGGTGCAATATCTGATAGGCAAGATTTCAACAGCCAGGTTGGAATTACATCTAATTTGCAATGTTTGGTGGGGGATGGGGGGAGGAATTCGTTATTAAATTCTTGAGACTTACAAGTGTTATAGGCTGAAAGGAATCCAGACACACATGGTCTGTCGAAGCCCTAAACACAATGGGCTGTGGGTTGGGGCTGACTTTCAGTCCAGCTCGAATGCATTCGATTTTGTCAGCGAAAAATGTAGAGAACCGCTTCGCCAGATCAGAGGCAGAGGAGTGATCTGGGAGAACGGTTTCCTATTTTCGGTGCAGTAGCTTGTCGAGAACTGTTGAAAGAACATTTGGTTTGTTTAAATTGTTTTTAACAATTTGAGAAAAGTAGGTCTTCTTGGCCAAATGTATTAGTTCGTTGACACGGTTCCGTTGTCGAACGTACATCTCCCTGTGAATGGGGAGCTTGGATTGTCGCCATTGCAATTCGAATTTTCGTCGCAGAGATTTCGCCTGTCGTATCTCGTCTGAAAACCAAGGCGTATTTGGGCGAATTGTAAAAGTTCGATTCTGAATGGGCGCGAATTTGTCGATGATGTTCGACATGTTTGAAGTGAAGACGCTCAACGTTTCATCCGGTGGTTTCTGGGTATCGATTGACATGAAAGATGAATTAATCCCTTCTGAGAGTTGTTCACAGTTAATATTCCGATATTTCCTGTATGATACTTTCTTCCACAGAGGCATTGGGTGGGGCAGTTTAAGTTGCAACTGAACAAGAAAATGATCAGAGATGGCTAGGTCAATAACGTTGATATTGTGAACCAGTTGGGTTTCGGACCCCCTCGTTATGACAAGGTCTAATGTGTGGCCGTCTTTATGAGTCGGACACACCACATGCTGTACAAGATTCATTGAGGTTAATGTATCTCTGAATTTACAGGCGGCCATGTCATTTTTATTGTCGACATGAAAATTGAAGTCGCCGGCCAGGATAAATTTCTTAGGCATCGCAACAATATCTCCGAGAAATTCTCTAAATTCCTCAATAACAGATTAACAGAAAGTTTATTTTTTGTGTTGGGTGGTGGTCTGTATAAAACAAAAATACGTAGTGACTGTGATACGTATGTCAGAGAGGCTGCTATAATTCCAAATGATTTGAATGTTTGTGCAGGTAGGCGCCTGATTTTAAGCGAGCTGTCGAATACAATTCCGTCCCCTCCACCTCTCTGAGTTGGACGTGGGTTGTGGATGAAACTTTTACCTCGTTGCTGCAATTCATCAACGGCGTGAGTGTTCTCGGCGGACAGCCAAGTCTCAGTTATTAAAGCAAGAGATATGGTATTATCGTCCATAATGTCAAGAACAGTATCAGTTTTATTCATTATAGATCTCATGTTGATCAGACAGAAATTAAAGTCAAAGTTGGATTCCTTGGGTTCTTTAATTAATTCAACAAGCAATAGGTTTTTACTATCGACACACTTGGGCTTTCGTGTTTTGTATCGTAGGCGTCCGCCCTTCCTATTTCTTCGTCGACGTACTATTCCAAGAGATTTTATTCTGGCAATAACAGCATTGCTGAGAAGAGATTGTGGATGAACACGGGCACCTTCATATTTGATACGTGGTGGGTTAAACGCACGTAACGTTTCTGGAGCATATCGGAGCTCGTTTGTGCTGGTCTCACACGATCTATTCATAAAGAGTTCACTGCCATTTGTTGTGTGACTTGCAAGACATCCATTCTCGTCACGGAAATACTGTCGTGAGTGATATTCACGATTGATAATAACACAGTAGATATCAATGTAAATGTTAGAAGTTTATGAAAAAATGTAATAGTTACCGCACCAAAAACAACATTCTGAGATTCTTGGAGACTTCACAAACATTATGTAGTATTTTTTGAAATTCACACAGGAACAGCTTTTGAGAAAATATGAAAATTAATAAGAGCGAAGAAACAGTGCTGCCTACACACATGCGCACATATATATCTATTATTCAATATTATTATTCAATCTACTATTCGCATTGTGTCCAATTTAATTTCAATTGGTTCAAACTTGGAATATTTCTTCATTCGTCGTGTGACTGCAAGCCTCTCTCATAGAAGGTTTTAACAGGTCACCTCTATTCATTGTTTCCGCCCATTCACTAAGTTATTAAGGCATCTCATTAAAACCCAGTGAAAGCTTACTTTAATCTTTATATTAAGTAAACTTGTTATGACATGACGCATTTATTGTATTTTATACATAGTCTTGATCACAAGTAAGAATTCAGTTATAATTTTGATTTCAAAACGTTACTCTGTTTCATATTATTGGGAAGTCCCATGAGCTATTGCTGTAATATTGTTCCAGAGTATTTTCAACTCAAATACCAAGACAGGGTGGATGGTCCAAGTGAGGGTGCTAAAAGAGAACAACTCATTGGAGATCTCGGACCTAGACGTAGGGGCAACCCAGGGTAAAAAAACAAATCGTCAGAGAAAGAATCATGGGGGATGGTAACCTTCACTGGCGACAGGGGACAAATCAAAAAGGTCTTTGGATGGTCTGCGTGATAAAGAGAAGCCTGGTTTTGACGAGTACCATGATGGCGCCTTTGGGGGTCACTTTTGCCCAAGACTGAGGTCGCGATTCCTGGAGCTGAAGGGAAAAATTGAGAAAAACAGTGAAAAGGAGTGCCAGATGTGTAATTTAAGCGTGGGCCCAAAATGCCAGTCTGAAAGAATACCATTCACCGGGAGTATAATGTAGACGTGGGATGGGAGAGTGAAGGACATGTGGGTTGTGGGTGACTCAAAGGATATGGTTAATATGCTAATCGGAGAGATTGGGAAGAATGGGGCAAGGGATGTCATCAAGCAGTTCATGTCCGAGTGATGGGAGGAGAGAAAAAGCGTGGGAAGAGGGAGGCAGTTGGGAGCATAGGAGTAACCAAGGCCTTCTCACCCGAGAACCGCGACATATCAGCGGTCGGCCAATGTGTTATTATTATTATATCCAACAAGTCCACTTGTTAAATGTTTATTGCTGTGAGATATTTGGAATACCAGATTCGCTATTAAATTATTATCATCTTTAATTTGTCACTGAGTCATCAGTTGGACACCAGAATTACACAGTAGATACCGACGGTTAGTCCCCCTGGCTACAAAAGTTCGAGCAACACGGTATATGGTTATCTTTAGAAAACTGGATAAATAGAGGAAATGATTGTTTTTTAACTGGTAGAGTGCTAAATTATTTTTGGTCTTCAAAATGTCTTTGTCTATCTTTGCCTTGTTACAAATTATGGGAGAGTGCCAGTAGGCACTCTCCCATAAATTGTAGCAAGGCAAATCCTAACAGATAAAATAATATCACTTCAAATATAATATGAAACACACCCACAGAATATGAAGTCTTTAAATTGTCGTACCGCCACATCAGAATAAAGCCCAAATATGGGCTTGCAGCACTCAACCAGTTAAACAAAGTAGCATTTGAGAAAAGTGCGGTGAGTGCCGGAAGCAATATTTTTGAGAATTCGTCAAAAAATATATGGACGGAAAAAAACAAGGAAAGAAGTAATCAGTATTTTATAGAATTTTTGTTAGACTTAGCGTCAAACAGCTGCCCTAAATAAATGTTTCCCGTCGAAGAGATATTTTATCCTCCAAGTGACGTGGGGGGAAAGCCATAAAGTTTTAGTGGTTTTACCTTATCGCGTGTTTTGCATAACAATAATGAACAGAGGCCATTAAACCAATTTATTTTTTTTTTTTTTAAATTTAAATTGGGAAAGCGCTCTCATAAAAGTACTCAGGAAAACCATATCACGACGAAATAAATCACGAAACAATTCATTTTTCGACTTCACTCATCGACCAACTGTTTTAGTGTCATAACTTCTGCAAAGATCTTAGAAACTCGATGTATTTTTGATAAATACAGTTTGCTACAACAATTGGCAAGAATAGATCGCCCATAAAAATCAGTGGCGGCGCCATGGAGGGGTATGTGGGGGTACTTACCCCTCCACTTTTTTCGCCAAGCATAGTAAAACAATACTATCATTTTAATTTTTGTTGTATTGAACCTTGCGGTGTAATGGTCGGTATGCTTAATCCCATATTCCCAAGTGCACTAAATCAGGAAAGTTTTGAAATTATGTTTGCCCCCCCCCCCCCCGCCGTCCCCCCCCCCCCCACACACACGCTAGTTGCAAACAACAAACAAGCAATTTGCAACAGGGCATGCCGCGTTTAAACGGACTGAAACATAGTGCTTAAGAGTATTCGACGAATGCTAGAACCGAGAGCGTACAAGGCATCCGTTTGGAATTCAGCCTACAGCAATTTTAAAAAATAAATAAAATTTAATATTTTAGAAAAATTCTCAAAGGTATAACTCAATGAAATCATGCAAATATGAATATCATTGGAACCGGCTTGTTCAGGCGGTTCCAATGATATCCATATTCGCATGATTTTGTTGCAAAAGAGTTAAAAAATTTTCTCAACTTAGGGAGAAGACCCCCCCCCCCCCCCCGAAACACACCCCAGCTCGACGCCGCACAATCCCCAACTGTACCCCCTCACTTTTGTAACTCTGGCACCGCCACTGATAAAAATTATCAAAAAGAAATACCGTAGGCTGAACATCCAGCTGGCCTGATCTCAGCAATGGGACGACAGATGGTAACCCAGACAGATGAGTATATTACTGTTGTAATAATTTGTTTATTATATAACAGTAGATAGCTATAAATTAAATGCGGCATCCGAATGTAAACAACCAACAAACTCACGTACTCAGGACAAAATGGAAACTCTATATACAACAAATTTCAATTTTCGACACTGGCGCACACCTCCTACAACATCATTGCTCATGGACAAACTTATGCACGCAAGCACCCCAAAGTGGATATAGATAGGCAAAAACTATACCTGCTGCATAAGCATCTGTTCACCGCGCTCATCCGAGCAGATGTAAGCATCGTTGTTGCTGGGTGCCGCTCAGAGGACCCTGTCCTGACAGACTCATTGCTAATACCATCATATCACACAAATCCCGTTCAAACCGACATCGAAACCACAGCACAGTTACCGGCACACTCATGCTAACATCCCGTGTGGATGCAGATGGGCACAAACTACCTGCTGCATACCTATCAGTTCACCGCGCTCCTCATAATAGATGGCAACACATTCGTTACTGGGTGCCGTTCATTTAAGAATTGAATGCAATTTTTATAATCTTTATTGGAGTATGAACGTGTGGGAATGGGTACAAATTGTATGAATCCCTTCGGGATTGATACATAATTTGTACCGATTCCCTCACGTTCATACTCCAATAAAGATTATAAAAATTGCATTCAATTCTTATAATTACATTCCGTAACTGTTTAAACTACTTTTTACCAAAAGACAAAGCAGAAAGACGAAATAAAACATGTCCGCACGAACGACGCGAAAAACCACCCTCACACAAAAGACAAAGCGCACAACTCGGAGCTGAGCGCCGGTTTTCGGCATTGACCCAAATTTGTCAATGTGCCGTCTTCCGCAACGAAACTTGGAATGTTCAAAACAGTTTATTTAACATATCAGTAAACTATAATCACGCATGAAACGAAAACAAGTTCACGAATAAAATCACTGAAATAATTTCACACTGTCGATTGACATTTCTCGTAAGTTGTTTGAAATATCACAAATTATTAACTTGAACGTAAATGCGGGTCAAACTTCGACCAAATGTATTCATTGGAAAATGAATTACATTTGGTCATGACGTTTTCATCCAGCTGACCAACGGGAATTGAGTATTTGGATCCAAAACGTATAACTACATTAACAATGTAATTATAGTTTGACTACAACCTGACTAACTCATCAACACTACCATATCACATCAACTAGCATGCATACCGACAATGCAGCTACATTACAGCTGTAAGCATACACATGCATCACCTAGAGTGGATATGGGCATGTGAATATCAGCGCGCAGCATAACTATCTGCATCGCGGGCCCTTCCCTTACAGCATATGTCAGGATGCTCGATCCCGCCCCGACCAACTCAAGAAATCCAGTAAAAATTACACCTACAATCTGAGATACAGTTAACCCACAAACATACTGATTATCACAACCCTTTTTCTTGGGGTGGGGGGAGGGGTCCAAACCCAGCATCTTAATCTCCCTGAAGGATTGGTGGATGATCCCCGGCTTTCAAAACACTACAGGAGTTTTTTCCAACCCTGTATTTTGTAAACGATAAGAAATATCATGCGGGGGCCACTCCCCAGCCGGTGTTGCTGCTGGGGTTTCTCTCTTCAGTCTTACCAAACTACCCCATTTTGCTTGTCCTGTCCCAGCGTAGTCAAAAATCACCCTCTGACACTCAGTCTGAACCAACGGAGGCTCGGGTCATCCCGGAATATCGACTGGTTCCGGGAGCGCCAAGTCTTATAGCTCTTTCGTGTGCTGGATGTGAGCTTCGGTGGCAGCGGACCTGACTGAGACGGAAACAGACTGTGCATGTTTAGGAAGGCTCGATCAGGGACACAATAACAACTATAATAAATTTCGTCCCCTGAGTGAGTTCCAATGTGTTCTGTGTGCCAGTAGGCACATAGAACACATTAGAACTCAGACGACGTATCGGCAGACTATACTTACCTGAAGTACAACAGGGACTACCCCTAGAATCATCACCATCTTCATCTTCCGGAGACAGACTAAACTTGTCAATGAAGGAAGTGGATCTTCTCAACGAGCTATACTATATATCACTTTACCTGCCTGAAGAAAAAAACAAGAATCACATTCTACACTCAAACGGCAGGGTGGCTGACTGGGTCCTTGTGGCCCCTTTGCTTCTCCTCGTGTGCAGCTTATGGATGTTGAAAGTATTATTGTACTGCTAAAGGAGTCGTAAGGGGTCAGTTTACCCCCACACCGTCCCTGCGCACCTTTTGGCCCGCAAAAACCATCAACTCGCTGTATGCAAAGAAAGAAATATGGAATGTTTGTCGTTCGGAATGTTTAGCGCACAAAGGTTTTATCTCGTGTTTGTAAAATTGTCGCCAGGAAAACTGCCGCACGTCAGTGACGTCACATGAACCTTGTTTGAGACAGGCATAGTAGGGATTGGGAAATATTGACACACTCGTTTTCCGGAAGGGCAGAATTTATCAGCAAACTGTAGCTGCATTGAGAATATATTTCTGGTAGTCATATAATAAATGGTGTTATATGTATGGCTGATCCGAGCGTTTCCATTAATAGGGATTGGATGCCCAACCCAAAACTGCCGATGGGTCCGGAAAGTAGTATTAGAGGGATGAACCGTCCCCGGTTGGGGGAGGGAATGGGGGAGGCGGAAGTGACGTCATAGTCACGTGACCCAGTGGCGCCATGTTTGGTTGTCATGGTAACCCGCGTGAACAGCCATCTTGTGACGTCATCCCCATAGTGATACGTGGTGTTAGTGCGCATGCGCAGCTCGTGTTGTTAGGGTGATAGTGTTTCCGTCGGCCATTTTGTATACTGGAGGCCGCCACCTTGGTTTCTATGGTAGCACGTGGTTGCTATGTTACCCAATTTTCTGCAATGAGGCGGGGGACATGTTCGGAGGGTATGTTCCTTTGTACAAGAGTAATTTCCCGATTCGTAGAATTACCACAAACAACCCGACAATCCCTCCAGATCACCAAAATCAACCCTAAATTACCGAAGCGGACTTGCATTCCCCATTTTATCAGCTTAGCATGTAGTGCTATAGTACCGAGGGACCCTGAGGGAGTTCGATTGAACTAGAGTAATTTTCTGGTTTGGATTGTCCCCAGAATCCATATTTACTTCGTAGAATTACAACAAACAACCCGATATTCCGTCCAAAAACGACTTTATTTGATACGGATTCCCCCTTTTATCGGCTTAGTACGTAGTGCTGTGATACGGAGGGACCCCGGGGTGAGTTCGATTGAATTAGAGCAGTTTTATGGTTAGGATTTCCCCCAGAATCCTTTTTGGGACCGCCATACCATGGTACCGAGAGGCCCCCATGTAACGAGAACGCCCCCAGGGGTAAGTTCGATTGAACTAGAGTAGTTTTTTCTGGTTCGGATTTCCCCAGAATCCTATTTTTTCTGCCTATTACAGATGCTACACTAACCCTTCATATAGTCCACACTATCTCTGGTTCCCTCATCCAAGTTTTATAATCATCAGTGTTTGATGTTCCGTAACCTGTATGCATAGTTATCTCCCTTGTGTATAATGAAAGCCTATGTGATTCCTAAAGCCAAGAATCAATCGAGCAGTTACTGATAAGTCATTGCTCGAACGACTCGAACCCCATCGAGCAAATAAGCTATCGAGCAATTGCTCGTTCGAGTGACCCGCACATACTACTCTTAGCCTCATTTCCGTATTTGAGGATACCTATGACCTGGTATTGTATTATTTGAGGATACCCATCGAGGATACCTTCTGGAGAATCCCTTTTTTTGTCGTATGAGGCCATGAGGGCCACGAGGAAAGCCCTCAGTAAGGTCTAATTTACTATCTCTCTTAGCCTCATTTCGTTTGATGCCATGAGGGCCGTGAGAAAAGCCCTCAATGAGGTCTAATTTACTATCCCTCTTAGCCTCATTTCGTTTGAGGCCATGACGGCCATGATAAAAATCCCTCAATGAGGTCTAATTTACTATCCCTCTTAGCCTCATTTCAGTATTTAACAATCATATCCGTGGCACCCTTTTTTGGGAAACCGTCTGACCTTCGGCACCCCTTTTTAGTGGTATGAGGCCATGAGGGTTATGAGAAAACGCCCTCATTGAGGTCTAATTTACTATCCCTCTTAGTCTCATTTCGTTTGACGCCATGAGAGCCGTGAGAAAAGCCCTCAATGAGGTCTAATTTAATATTCCTCTTTGACTCATTTCGTTTGAGGCCATGAAAAAAATCCCTCAATGGGGCCTAATTTACTATCCCTCTTAGCCTCATCTCCGTATTTAACAACCATGTCCGTGGCACCCCTTTTTGGGAAAACGTCTGATCTTCGGCACCCCCTTTTAGTCGTATGAGACCATAAGGGCTATGAGAAAATCCCTCATTGAGGTCTAATTTACTATCCCTCTTAGCCTCATTTCGTTTGAGGCCATGAGGGCTATGAGAAAAGCCCTCATTGAGGTCTAATTTACTATCTCTCTTAACCTCATTTCGTTTGAGGCCGTGATGGCCATGAAAAAATTCCTCAGTGAGGTCTAATTTACTATCCCTCTTAGCCTCATTTCGGTATTTAACAACCATATCCCGTGGCACCCCAATTTCAGCACCCCTTTTTGGAAAACGTCTGGAATTCGGCACCCCCTTTTAGTCGTACGAGGCCCGAATGAACTCTGTTTTATATATAAATAATACTAACTCCCTTTGAACTTAATTCTTTCATTAGGGAGGGAAATACCCTCGAGGGTTAAAATGCTAAAACACGGAACCCAGCTTTACGGAATCGGCTAGGAAGCCCAATTACGGAATTCCTTTTATTGCTTGTCTATATGTAAAGGTGTTATACAGGGGAAACGAAACAATATGATTGAACATTTTGAAGACCTGAGCGAAGGTATAGCTAGGAAGTAGTGTTACAAGTCAGTAGTAATGGTTCAAAGCTACAAAAGTGATAGAAGATTATTGTATTGGGTGACCAGAAGTAATGGTTCAAGGCAGCAAGAGTGGTAGAAGACTATAGTATTGGGTGACTGCTGTAGAAGCTAATGATAGGACAGGTAGACCATAGACAAGTAGTGGCCTTGGAGCTTTAGAGATAAGATGGAAGCCATTGGTAAGACTACCTGTGTAGGAGCTGTATAGGAGCCATATAGGAGCTGGGGTCATATGTATCCTTAAATACCGAAATGAGGCTAAGAGGGATAGTAAATTAGACCTCATTGAGGGATTCTTTCATGGCCCTCATAGCCTCAAACGAAATGAGGCTAAGAGGGATAGTAAATTAGACCTCATTGGGGTCTTTTCTCATAGGCCTCATACGACTGAAAAGGGGTGCCAAAGGCCAGACGTTTTCCAAAAAGGGGTGCTAAAATTGGGGTGCCATGGGGTATGGTTGTTAAATACCGAGATGAGGCTAAGAGAGATAGTAAATTAGACCTCATTGAGAATTTTTTTCATGGCCCGCATGACCTCAAACGAAATGAGGTTAAGATGGATAGTAAATTAGACCTCAATGGAGGCTTTTCTCATAGCCCTCATGGCCTCATACGACTAAAAAGGGGTTCCGAAGGTCAGAGGTTTTCCCAAAAATGGGGTGCCACGGGATACGGTTGTTAAATACCGAGATGAGGCTAAGAGGGATAGTAAATTAGACCTCACTACGGTATTTTTTCATAGCCCTCATGGCCTCAAACGAAATGAGGCTACTACGTACTAAGCCGATAAATCCGTATCAAATAAAGTCGTTTTTGGACGGAATATCGGGTTGTTTGTGGTAATTCTACGAAGTAAATATGGATTCTGGGGACAATCCAAACCAGAAAACTACTCTAGTTCAATCGAACTCACCCCAGTGTCCCTCGGTACTATAGCACTATATGCTAAGCTGATACAATGGGGAATACAAGTCCGCTTCGGTAATTTACGGTTGATTTTGGTGATTTGGAGGGGTTGTCGGGTTGTTTGTGGTAATTCTCCGAATCGGGAAATTACTCTTGTACAAAGGAACATACCCTCCGGACATGTCCCCACCTCATTGCAGGAAATTGGGTAACATAGCAACCACGTGCTACCATAGAAACCAAGATGGCGGCCTCCAGTATTCAAAATAGCCGACGGAAACACGTATCACCCTAACAACACGCGCTGCGCATGCGCACTAACACCACGTATCACTATGGGGATGACGTCACAAGATGGCCGCTTACGCGGGTACCATGACAACCAAACATGGCGCCACTGGGTCACTTGACTATGACGTCACTTCCGCCTTCTCCATTCCCTCCCCAACCGGGGATGGTTCATCCCTCTCCTACTACTCCGGACGGTTAAACTCTCCTAGAAACTGGGGGTTCTGCGTGCCCCTTATGGAAAATAGCATGGTTCACGAGGGTACTGTCCTAACATGCCCCGTACACCAAGATTTTTTTTAATAACACACGGTATATCAAGGTACTCTTTTATAAAGCTTTCTGAGCATTCATTGCCATTTCCTTGAATCCTGGGTGGATTGAAAAGCATTTTGATTAAAAGTTTGTTTGTAAAAATAAACGTCAAGACTTCAGTATAATTGCACAGTTTTCTGAAGAAAACCAAGCTAAATACATGACTATGCCCACACGTATGTCCTTCTTACAAATAATAACACTTTTAGAGCGGTGGCTCCGTCCTCGCTTACATTCTCTATTGACACGGTCTCTTGTTGTAACGTTTTCTTCGAGATGGCATGTATGATGCCAAAGTTGGCACCAAAATCGATACAAATCTGTGTCTACTATTAAGAAGAACCGCTTAATGAACCACTTTTAAATTACATAAGTAGTCCTCTGGTTACAATTTCTCCAATGGGTTTCACTGGGTCTTTTCTGCCAGAGTTATTCTGCTACGTATTGTTTTGGGATGGGGTGGGGTGGGGTGTGGGTGGGTGTAGGGTGTTTGGTAATTTGTCAGAACACTGTAAGGAAAACTGTTCAAAGAATAATTCACATATTTTGATCAAATGAAAATATCTCACTTGTGTTCGAAAAGAAGCTTCATTTCGTCGCATGAGTGCTAGAATGTTCTATGTCCCATAGGGGACATAGAACATTCTAGCACTCATGCGACGTTTTGGTCATCTAAACCAGAGTTATTTCCCGTTGTTTCGCTTTTTTCTGTCTTATTTTTTATTATTTTTTTAAAATTCTCTGAGATTAATATGAAGTTACATAGAAAAACGTGGAATCATTCTCATATTTAGTATTTTTTTTTTCTTCTTTTTGGGGGAAAGTTTTCTAATGACAATATATATAGCTTAAATGTATCAATGTCTCAAACATATATATATATATATATTTTTATTTCGCATTGCGTGTAATCCTTAATAAATATTTTGATTGGTGTGTATTACGGGGACTGGCCATCTCTTGGCGTTTGCTTGTTGAAATGAAATCAAATTTTCAAAATTCATGCTCTTGGAAAAAAACTTGCTTAACCCTTCATCTAACATAACAAGGGGCGCGGTGGCTCAGTGGTTACGGCATTGGACTTCCAACCGAATGGTTCACGGTTCGATCCCCACCATGGGTGACTGCGCTGTGTCCTTGGGCAAGGCACTGTTCTTAGATTAAACATATTTTGAATAGAGCCTCTCAAAATGTTTCCTCATAGTGCTGCGAATAAACACACCCATTACCTAGTGGAAGAAACTACAAGAATGGCCCTCCATATATATTCTACGCCTATCAGATCGGCGTTGCCGTTAGAACAGTAAATAAAATTTGATGGTTTCGAAATAGCAAAAGGAAATTTTCAGAAGTCATTCAACGAAGCACGATCATCTCCGAGTGGGCTAGGGGTAGGTGTCTGTCGCCTTTCAAGTTACTGAGCCGCGCGATAACGTGTTTGTCGCCGCCGCGTCCTGGCGTGTATATATCACTCCCAATTTACAGTGCCGTTCGTTGAGAGTGAACTGTGACAACACTTCTGGGAGCAGCTACTCTAAATTTCCAGTGTTTTTTTGTAGGAACTCTGCCTAAAACTTGGTCATAGCATTCAGAACTTCAGAAACCGCGCGAGAGTCCTGTAGAAACCCCACGAATTTTCTCCGTGTCTCCTTCTCGGTTTTCTCACCTGTTGCATTTCGGAACTGAAACGCATCTCTATGTATGCGTGCATGCATGTTTCCAACTCACTCTTATTAAATGCCTTTTGGGTGGTGAAGTGTGTGCGGGGATTTCAGCCTACAAAACTTTGCTAACCTTTCAAAACATTCAGCGTTTGTATTGAACATATAACCGAGAATGGATAACATTTGAAGTGACGTAAAAACGTTAAAAAGGGCGATAAATCAAAATCTATCGATTAATTTTTTTAGCTCTTCAACATACTAAAATTTCATAAGAATCCGACGCATATCAGTTTTTGACCCCATGACATCAACTCAACGGTTGGGAATTTGCTTGTACGGCAATACATTTTAGATATGGTTTGCATTGGAGATTATACTTATAAAGTTTCAGTAAGATATGCTTAAAATTTGGGCTTGAAATTAAAATCTTAACCCTTTGAACCCGAGAGGCCGTTTTTCCGGCCCAGGAACATGATAGTTCCAAGAAGTAGCGTGGCTGGGAAGTGAATGTCCGGGGGCCACTATTTAAAAATTTCAACGCGCAACCCCCAAGACTGCACGTTGAAAATATTAATTGGTCTACCCAAATTAATGAATATGGACTCTTCCAATTGCTGTCATTGAACTAATATAGAAGATGCCACCAGGGTTCAAAGGGTTAAAAAATTAGAATCCGGCTCCTTCCAATGGATGAGCGACATTACAGACACCAAAAACGGATGGAACAATTTCAGATAACCGGAAATCGATGTGTGAAGTTTCAAAGCTATATCTTACACCAGAATGGAGTGGTGCGTGTCACCAAATTAGCGTTTTAATTTTTAATGTCCAAAACGGCCTATAATTTGAAGTGACATAAAAACGTCAAAAAATGGCGGTAAATAAAAAAAAAAAAAACCAAAACAGCTATTTCCTAATTTTTGTTTTAGCTCTACAACATAATACAATTTCATAAAAATCCGACGCATTTAATTTTTGACCCTATGACGCCCCTATGACTTCATCTCAGACCAGACATGATAAGTTTCACGATTTTGGCGGAAGACTCCCGATATTTTATGCCATCGCCCGACCTCACGATGGGAGGCGGGGGGGGGGGGGGGGAATTCTCACGATTTTGAGATAGTTGCGAAAACATTGGAGTGAGTAACCAACAAAAGTGATTCGTATTCCACGACTCACTTCAATAAAAGTTAACAAAATCACAAGAAATATGATTTGCTTTGTGTTTCTTTTATTTGACTGGCATTTGAAGCGGGAATCATAAAAAACGGGGCAGATTTTGGTTTTTCTTGGAGTGATGTCTAATTACCGAAATAAGCACAACAATTGCATATTATCCCTCAAAACCATGCCAAAAGCTTAGTGACTCCTCAAAAAATAAGGAAGTGTTGATTTTTTGCTAAAATGTTGCTTTTTTGTAAATTTTTGCATCTTGATAAAGCACCAAATTTTACTGACAGAACAAGGCAGATTGGGGGGGGGGGAGTCTCATAACTGAAGGCACTGTACTTGTACTGAGGGCAGGAAATCAAAAAAAATCTTTTCACCCCTCATTTTCTGACTTGTAATGAGATTCAGACTTCGATCATAACGGTTGGACATTTGCAAGTACGGCAATGTATTTTTAGATATGTATTTTTATTGGAGATTATAGTTCTAAAATTTCATGAAGATACGCCTAAAATGAGCCCGACATTAAATTTTTAACAAAACTCTTAGAATCCGGCTCCTTCCATTCGTAGGTGCAAATTACAAAAAGTAAGAAGGGATGGATCAACTTCAGATATCCAGAAATCAATGTGCGAAGTTTCAATGCTGTATCTTTCAGAACTATGGAGTTGTGCGTATGACAAAATCAGCGTTTCAATAATAAAATGCTCAAATTTTATATATATTAAAATTTCATGAAAATCAGACGAAGCTGACCCGCCATGACGTCATCTGAGGAGTTAAGAAATTTTCCAGGACAGCGAAACATTTTTAGATATGGTTTTTATTGGAAATGGGTTATCCAAAGTTTGAAAGGGGTGGGCTGGGGCTTGATATTAAAAACATATTTAACCCTTTACCTAACATGAAGAGCAGACGACACATGCAAACAAAATTCTTGAATAACTATTTTTTTTTTCATTTTTTTGTCTCCAAAACATAGGTTATGAACCCTCTTTGGAACGAGCTCGATGGGCTCGTTCCAAAGAGGGGTCATAACGTATGTTTTTGAGACAAAAAATGAAAAAATAGTGAAAATTAATTGGCGATTTTTGTGAATAGCGCTGGCCGGTTTTTGACGTAACGTTGGGTAAAGGGTTAAAAAACTCAAAATCTTAAAATCCGCATCGCTCTCACGGTGGACAATATTTCTACAAGCAACTGGTTATCTGGAGAGTATTTCATGTTTCTGATTGCTGTGCTAAATTTCGTGACTGGTTGATGGGAGGTACCTCGAATTTTGTTCTTATGAAAAGAAAAAAGGGGGGCTAACGATTGCTATAAATCATTTCAACTTCGTCGAAGATAAGATAAGATAAGTTTATTCAGCAAAAACACCAAGGACAGGCAGATTGCATGATATACATAATAATAACAATAGTCGAAAAGATAATACATAGATACATTTTGATACGAAATGATAGTATTAACTGTTGTCGTAGTATGTCATGTATAGAATTAGCCGTTACCGGCAACCACGTCACGAGTGCTGATGGAGCTTCAGCTCGCGTCGTTTAAAGAAAAGCAGGATCATATTACAGATGATGTTACACAGCCTGGGATCATTATTTTCCATCAAGAAAATGATTTTTTCCTCTGCGTTCATCACAGAGAAGTTCTGATTTTCAAGCTCTAATCTGTGAAAAACGTTATTCCGCATAAACCCATATTGTGCACATTCCATCACGAAATGCAGTTCAGTTTCTACCGCTCCCGAGTCACATGATCTGCAAAATCTTTCGTCTGCCGGAGGCGAAGGCAACACATTTCTGCCCTTTTCGATCATTAGACAATGATTACTGATTCGTAATCGATTAAACATAATTTTTGCTCGGGCGATGCGGTGTTTGTCAAGAACGTTTCTTGGGTGTAAGGTTTTTGAATTGTCTATACGTTCTCAGTTTATTTAATCCCTTTTTCTTATTATCATCATGAATATTATTATAAAGGCGTCGCGGTGAAGGTTTTGTAGTTTCTCTTTAACTTTATTAAAGTCAGGTGGATGGAGTAGTGGGTTGTTATTAACAAGAACTTCCCGATATTTCAGCCACATAGAATCTGGCTGTAAATATTTTTCGGCTTCTAACTGAGCATCCAGTAATAATTTAAATGACGGAGATTGAAATAATTTTGATATAAATTTTACAAGTTGCATCTTTGCGTCAATATATAATGGATATTATCCAAGTTCAGCTCTAACTCCGTGATTAGATGATTTACTGTTTACGCCAAGTGTAGGATTGTAGAATTGAAGTTGTACACGTTCACATGGTAGTGGGGGTGGGGGGGGGGGGGAGGGTATCAAAATTGATTTCATTTTTCTCAGAAGCCCAAAGTTCACTTCCATACATAAGGATGGGTTATATTAGCGAATCGAACAATTTTAACAAGATGCCAATAGAGGGCGACCATTTCTTCCGAAAGGTATTAAATAAGCTATGTAAGACCTTTAACCCCTTCAGCCTAAGCTCCCTTTGGGCGATTTCGAATGACTAATAGTAGGGGTATAATCTTTAAATAAAGACTAAAAAAATATTTTGATTCTCAGACAATCCCTCATTGAATTTGAACCCTCTCATTGGACATTTGTATTGCATTCAGCGTCTGCCAATATTAGTATAAACTCAAGGAGACTAGAAACTTTTTACCTTTTTTGATTGAGCATATTTATTCAGTTGCGTCTCTCAATATGTTTGCCTTGTTACAGTTTATGGGAGAGTTCCTATAGGCACTCTCCCATAAATTGTAACGAGGCAAATCCCCATAGATTAAATACTTTTACTTCAAAGATAATATGAAGAGCATCGAAAAAATATGAAGCCTTTGAATTGCAGTATCTGCAGTTTGTTTTTACAGGAATGTTATATTTTTAAAATTAAAAATGAATTTATTTGTATAAATATTCACTTTCTATATTTCTGTGTGTAAAAAGACAACCAAAATCCTCTCCATGTTTGCCCATATTTTGCAAAAGAAAAATTAAAATTAAAAATACCCCCCACTCCCTCTCTCCCTCACTGATTTGCAAAAAAATGCATGAGAATCAATTAATTTATTTTGTGTGGCCTAATAAAATACATGGCTGAGTGGGCGGTTTGAAAGAAAAGTCTAGAGTGTTTTGCGCTGTAAACCCTTGTCTCAACCCGCCAACGAGACAACCATTGCTTGACTGAGAGTCTATTTTTTATAGTGCTGCACTGAGAATATAACATATTCTGGGATACATGAACGGAGAAGAATTTTCAAATTAACGAAAGCATACTAAAATTTTAGTTTAATGAAACTAATAATGAATTTAAATTAACCATTGTTGGAGTGTGTCAATGAGTCCTGTCAAGAGATGTGTTGAGTAATTTGCCTTTCACCTATTCATATTTCATTCAGAGCATTTGGTCATAAGACGAATGAAGTCTGCTAATTAAAGCAACGCACTTTCAACTGTTTCTACAATATCACTGGATATATCTATTTATTTATTGGTGTTTAAGGTCACATACCTATGCACAATGGTTAATCGTGACCGTGACAGTTTTACGGGTGGAGTAAGCTGGAGTACCCGGAAAGAACCGAGCATCGACGACCAACTGTCACCTCCTCAAGATTCTAACTCTGTTCAAGCTCCGTTCAAGCAGGGTTACAGCGGTTGAAGACATGTGCACCACCGACGTGCAATACGCCTAAGTACACGGCGTTATCGTGCCCCCATGAATCGGGATAAAGTGCCTTGCCCAAGGACACAACGCGGGTCGTCCCGGACGGGGATCGAACTCGTGACCTCTAGCATAGAAGTCCAACAATCTACCACTGAGCCACCACGCTCCCATATCACCAGATAGTGAAATTAGAATTGAATGTGTTGAAAGAAGGAAAACTTGAGTTTTGAGCATACCGTGTAATAAGCAGGTGAGAATTCGAGAATGAGAAGTAATTTTTCTTCCTGATGATCGATAGGTTTTCCTCGACCTGGTTCGGACTCTCAGGTGGGCTCCCCACGCCCCATCGCCTATCGTTTACCTTTTCCCCAGTGCTTGACTAGTTCTGATGCGACTTTATCTTGCTCGTCTGTAACTCTGCCATCTACTTTAATACTCTGTGGGTTACTTCCTTTGTTACGTTTATTCACCTATTTCCAAAATACGTTCGAACTCGACCCCCCTGTCGTTCTTATCGTCCTAATAAGACTGCTATTTCGTACTCTCCGATTATCGTCTTTAACCTTAATTACTTTATTTCGTGCTTGGTGGTATTCTTCCTTTGCTACTGTGGCCTCGTTGCTTTCCGCCCCCTAAGGTTTTCTAATTCTCCTGTATGCAGCACATTTAGCTTTTCTTCCCTTTATGGCCCTTTTCAGTTCTTCATTCACTCTGTACCCAAGTTCCCGTGTTGGCACCCTGACCTTTCCTACACTTTCCTTCCCTGCATCCACCAGGCTCGCAACTATGGCGTCGGCCATCTTCTGGACACTGCCCCGCTTGGGTACGGTTGTAAGCTTTGGTTTCAGTTTTTCGTTGAACTTCGCCCAGTCAGCATCCTTTTTGAGTTCCCAAATCTCCTTAAAGCTTCCTTTGCTTTTTACAAGATTTCTGGCCCTGATCGTCACTGTAATCAAGTTGTGATCACTATCCACCTCCATTTTACCCTCATCATCCACTTCTACCCCTATCACCTCCCTCCATAAATTAATATCTGTGAGAATGTAGTCGATTATTGATTTTCTGTCGTTCCTCTCCCAGGTCCATTTCCCCTTACACCTCGCGTCCCTGTTCAGAATCTTCAGCCTGAGCTCGTTTGTGAAGTTCAACAGCTTCCTTCCATTCCTGCTGACTTTATTGTCCCCACCCTCTATGCCTTCTTCATCATTACCTATGTGGCAATTAAAGTCACACATCACAATTATACCGAGCCCCTTGTTTTGTAGTTCGGTGATATTGGACCTTAGTGTTGAGTATATCGAATCATTCCATTCGGGTTTGCTTCCCTCGACCGCACAATACACAACCCCAAGGGCAATACTTTTGTTTTTCAGACTGATCCTCACCCATCCAATTTCTTTCGATATCTCAGCCGGGGTGCTGATGTTTTTCAGGTCTGTGATCAGCGACGGTTTTAAATCCTCTTTAATGTACATGCCTACCCCTTCCCATTTTTTCGGGCCTTCCGTTCGCCCAACACCTACCCGTTCCTCGTGTCTTACCCACGTTTCGCTTAAGCCCATGACGTCAAACTCCCCTGCCTCGATCAATGTAGCAATTTCACTTACTTTCCGGTGGAGACCCTGGATGTTGCTATAACCCACTTTCAGGGTATCAAGGTTCATTGGCTTCCACCTACTGGTCCCATTATTATCTAGTCCCTGTATGTTTGTATATCCTATTTTGTGTACCTGTGCTTTCCTTGGGAAGCTGTTCCTATTGATTTGGATTTTTGGTCCCTTTTCCTCATCCCCCTTGTCCCATTTTTTACAACTATGGTTCGTGGCACATTTCCTGTGTTCATTCCTCCCCTTCACTGATCCCCCTCCCCCTCCCTATACCAAAAAAGGCTCCACCACCTGCAACATATTTCTTCCTAAAACCTCTGTACCCCTTGGGCTAAGATGGAGACCATCCCTTCCATACAGGTCCTTTCTGCCCCAAAATGATCCCCAATTGTCTACAAAGGGTGTCCCAAGTTCCTTACAATACTCCCCCAATTTCTCGTGGGTCCCAATGATCCGCGAATTACGCTCGCCCCCACCACCTAGTACTGGGAGAAGCCCCGAAACCACTACCTGTGCATTCTTGGCATTCAGTTGAGTTATTAAGTCCTTGTAAGTCTCAATAAGCTGAACTGATTTTCTCTCCCTGATGTTGTTGGTTCCCACGTGTACAACAACCACTGGGTCTGGGCCTGACCCCTTTACTAATCCACCCACTCTGTCCCTTAGGTCCTCCACCCTAGCCCCCGGAAAGCACAAATTGGTCCTGTTGACACTGTAGGGCCCACACACCACCCTATCTAACCCCCGCACTATACTACTCCCTGCAACCACCAACTGCCTCTTTCCTGTCCTACTACCCCTGTTACCACCTCTGTTCCCACTGGACCGGCTCGCAGTCTTGCACTCCGCCACACTAACCTCCATGCCTACCTCCACCTCCACCTCTTCAGACCCAACCTGCTCCTCAGAATTCTCGAAATTACTTAACACACTGAATATATTTTGGACACTCCACTCCACCTTTTGCCCACTCCCACTACAAGCCACCTTGTCCTCGTTTACCACCTTCCTAACCTTCCCTCTGACTCCTGCCCTGACAGACTCCACATGGTCATCGCTATCTCCCTCATTATCCGATTTTAAACGAATACGCCTTTTGGCCCCCCGACTCAAACTACTAGCCTGGAAATTTGACACTCTAGCCCCTACTTCTCCCTTACCCTCAACCCGACGCACCTTCCTATTCCCAAAAGACCCACTATCCATGTCAAAAGTCCGCTTCCTACTACCCACCACCTTCCATCCCCCATCGAATGCCACCCTAACTGGGGTAACACCAGACTTCACTGCCTTCCCCAGTTCCCCCTCCCCACCTGCACCTCTTTCTCCAACTTTACATATGCCTCTGCTGAGAGTCATTATACCATTCCTCCTAAATAAAGGGTCTGTGTGAATTTCTTAAGATCTGTTGTACGAAAGGCGTGCTTCTATAGTAGTGCTATTTTGCTGGGCGGGTGCTTTGTCCGAATTTGGATTTCATATAGTGCGCGACTATGGATAAGGGCGTAATATAATGATTTTGAGCGTCTCTCAGAAGAATGTTGCTTTTTAATTGATGCAGTGCATTGCACCAGCAATTTTGGGACAAACACTGGATACCTTGTTCTTAAATGTTAAGTTTTCGCATCGAGATGTACTCCTGGAAACTTTACTGTTTTTTTCAGACTTCAGACTTCCCGCCACTGACATTTCTGTATTATTAAAATAATTTTAATTGAATGACTTTATATGTATTATTTTGTGTGAGTAGTAAAATGAATTTGGACATTTTACATTTACCTGTTGCTGTTGCGACAACATCAATCAAATACTTTCGCCCGTTCTGTATTTACCTTAGATTGTAGTAGGTGCATATCGTGGTCAGATGCATACAGAGTGGTGTCATCCACAAATGTGAGTAGATTTAACAAATGGCGTCCATATAAATGAGGAATAAAACAGGATACTGGTCCTCACCCGAAGGTTCAACCGACATCAGCCAAGAGACCATCACGAAGCAACCGGTGACACATGCCGAGTACCTGAAGCCGTTCCTCCTTCAACACGCCTAGACATGTGAGAATTAACCATCTACAGTCACTGAGGGTCGGAAGGGGCTTGTTCTCCATACCGTCCCTGCGCGCCTTCGGCGCGCGAAACCATTCCTTTCGAATAAAACAGGACCATGTTCTGATCCTGTTATACTCCACACCTGATACTTGGTTGATGCGTGTAGACGTATGCATATTGAGTTTTGTTGGACAGGTAGCTATACGAAATCAATTATTACAAATTCCCCGGATGCCATAAAGATTCCATTCTTTAAAGTAACGTTTAATGATTGAGTGTGTTTAAAACCTTTGACAAATCGGCGAACAAGGCTACAGAGGAATTCCCCTGCTCGCGAAACAAGGCTCAAATACGCTCGGAGAGCTTCGTTGATAATTATGTTGAGAGTTTCTCGGATCTGGTTGATTTGGAAGGCCTTCCAGTTTGCCGTGACTACCTCTAAGCGAGACGACCGTTCGTTTTCTACAATGTGCAGGGGACCCGCGCTGTGATACCCAATAAACTCATCAAAACCACCCTGGTCGGTCTCGACGAGCTTCTGTTTTACAAGAGTAATATGGTCGTCAAACTCGGACGGTTTTGGCCAAGTTGTTGGTTAGTTCGAAGAGTTTGCCTCTGGGGGCTCTCTGATGCTGTACTCGGGCCCACCAGTATCAAGGTGGGAGTCATCGATGGTTTCAGGTGCTGTTTCCTGTTTTTTAGTTCATATGGTCTCGATAATGCAGTGAATAGAATTTGATGTTTCCTCCGCTGCCTTGCAGGTGTACCCAGTCTATGGCCAGAGTCGCCCCAATCCATTTTCATCTGTTTTGGGGGCTGCAACAAGGCCGACTGGGGCTGGCTCTCAGCCTACGAATCCTGGCTCATCTCGAATGATATCACCACCACCACGCAGGCTACCAATGGTAGTGAACGCAGGAGGTGTCTGGATGCGGTTGCAGCCGCAGCCTACCACCGATGCGCATAAATGTAGGGTAATCACGGCCTAAGTCAGGAATTTGCCGAATTTGTGCAAGAGAATTGCAGTCATCTGACCATGAACTGTTTGTAGAAACTCTTGTTACAAAGAACTCTCCATCCACACCACCATATCTGTCGGCAAAGAAGTTTCAGAGCTGCGGGGTCAACTCCGGTAGTTATGGCTTCTTCACCTATATCGTCTGTTCTGACGTCTGGCTTGTGCCATCGCCTGCGGCCTCTTATTTTGCCCTTCCGCGCTGGCACTCGTGCCATATCCATTAACCCATTCACACGCGCCAGTATCGTTATGTGTATATAGGGGATGGCTTCCAGTCAATATGGACTCAAGCTAGACTCGTACCGCAGACTGGGAGATCTCTCGGATGTCAAGGGTATACGGCAATCGATCGTGTTAACGAACTCACCCTCGACGACAGATCAAAATCAGCAGCTGCTGATGCGATTCCAAAAACTAAACGTTCATGGAGCAATTGTACAAAGTAACTCTTGCCTCGCTTCCACTATATTTCTGACTTCAAATAACGCCGATAGGAACATCAGACTGCTCAATCGAAAACCAGATTCTCAGTGTAAATATGGGATTCAAAGAGAATACTATGAGATTCTCAGCGAAAAATCGTGAAAAAAACGATAACCGCTAATCAAGATTTTGACATTTTATCGAAAGAGAAGATATATGGAAAGGTGGTACCAATACATTTACCTGTATCCAGTAGTTTAACTATGCACAAAATGGGAGGATCTGCTGAATTGTTGGCTTTGTCCCAGTAGGAAAGACCTTTTTCAAATTTCGGCGGTTTTCATATCGACTTTATAGGCTTATAATCAAGGTGGAACATCTCTACAATTGAGACGCCCATGATGCATGCCCTTCAGTGCTTCGAAATATTGACAATTTTACGATTTCTTAAAACAAATTTCAATATTTCGGAGCAATGAAGGGCATGTAACCTGGGCGTCTCAATTGGAAAGATGTTCCGCCGTGATTATAAGCCTATAAGTCGATATGAAAACTCCGAATTTTTTTTAAAAAAGGCCACTCGTACTGGAACAAAGCCAAAAATTCAGTGGACCTTCCCATTCTGTGCAACCTATTTTTCCCATGTAATGGACAGTAACAGATACTGTTCACGAACAGGACTTCAATGGGATAGTTAAACTACTGGATAAAGGTAAATGTATTGGTACTATCTTTCCATATATATTCTATTTCGATAAAAATGTCAAAATCTTGATAGGCGGTTATCGTTATCCGAGAATCTCATAGTATTCTCTTTGAATCCCATATTTACACTGAGAATGTACTAAAGAATCCAGTCGCCGTGGCTGGAACAGTTACAATAGTGGATAAGGGACTCACTCCAGTGAATCCCATTCCCATAGACACGGTTTTGAGAGCTACGTCCAGCGCGTTGACAATTTTCAAAACTCGAGCGTATTTTTATGAATCACTGTCTCGTTTGACCGTCAATTCGGCATAAATTTTATTCATTTAATTCACGTGAAATTCGCTCGCTTTATCTTCTTGTATCACGGGGTCTGACGTCGATGTTGCAGAAGGATCTGACGGTATTGTCGGATATTATGTTTTAATTCCATATTTTTTAAAAATTTAATTTAATTTAAACTTTTTAAATCGTTCTTTTTATAGTAAAATCCCGAGAATAGGCATATTTTTAACTGGTAGAGTGCTAAATTATTTTTGGTCATCCAAATTTGTCCACGTCTCTTTGCCTTGTTACAATTTATGGGAGAGTGCCTAGTGGCACTCTCCCATAAATTGTAACAAGGCAAATCCTCACAGACAAAATAATTTCAATTTAAAAATTGTATGATGCACATCCATAGAATATGAAGCCATTAAGTTGCAGCACCTGCACTTCAGATTAAAGCCCAAATATGGGCTTCCAGCACTCTACCAGTTAAAAGGTGAATTTGACAAAAATAACAGACTTCGGCCATCGCTTATGTTCTTTGTTCTCTTCATGTATAAACCATCTCCATATGTATCTAACGCACTACCCCTTTGCGGATCCAAGATACAATCCTTTACCATCCGTTTTGATTCGACACACGTCAACTCCCTTTTTCAAATGCAGACAGTTTCCCATTACTGTTTTGCGCACCGAACTACCTAGTCCTGACTGATCAGATTGATACCCAAAGCCCGCAATACGGTCTTCGTGAGAATGGGTAATGCTCTGGTAGCCAGTCCTGCCAACAGTCCTCCTAAGAATCATCCCTCCATTTTGAAATCGAAACGGCCCGAATTCTTTTTTGTCCATGTAGTTGGCTACATGATTATCGTAGATGTGATTGAGAGAGAGTCAGTCTTATGGTCAATCCTCTGTTATTACGATACGCTTTCGGGATCCTGTTGATTTGCATTTTGGTCCATGCGAATTCGTCTCGACCGTCCACCAGATCTCGATGATTCAGTTTTATTCTAACCACTTTGTCTCGATGTTCTAACGCTCTACGAATTTCTCTTTCTGTCCTTCGGCTGTGTTTAACTAAGCTGTCAGGTATCTCGTCTTCATTTTTCTTGTTTTTTCAATTTAATTTTATTTTTTTTAATTTAAACCTCTATTGTTTTATTTATATATAAATAAAAAAGAACAAATTTAAATTTTCCAATGTGAAATCGTATCATATTCTCTTCGAAGCTCTAACAATTCGCTTTTTTTGATCCGTCAAAATAGTTTCGATGCTATTTTTGGTGTCTAACATCACGGGTAAATAGATTAAATTCGAGGTTGCCCTGCGATCTTGTACCCCAGTGAAACGTCCGGAAAAAGAGGTTAATCGATATGGCACGAGTGCCAGCGCGGAAGGATAGAACGAGTTTTATCCTTCCGCGATGGCACAGTGCCATATCCATTAACCCTTTCACACACGCGTGTCGTTATGTGTTTTAGAAGGACACTCAATTATTAATTTGACAACTATCTGCAAAAAGGAACACATCCGTTCTTATATTTTCCATCGCATTTCTGACTGATCAGATCGATGACCACGAAATTATAAGGTGCTCGATCCCACACCGACTTTCAAAATTTCCCGAATTCTTCTTTGTCCAGGTAGTTAGCTCCGTGATCGTTGAAGATGTGATTTAAATTCTGAGATCTTGCCGGAGAAGATTAAAAAATTCTCGTTTTCTCTTATAGTCTGCCTTGGTAATCTGAATAAATTTTGAGCCAAAACAATTCATGCTGCTGTGACGTCCTCGCATCGATTCTATACCGCCCCCCCCCCCCTCCATGAAGTGAAGCAGTGCTTGTTTACTATGGTGAACAAGCTCTGTTTCACTGGTAAAATTGGACGCATTTTTCGATCTGATCCAGATGGTTGAAAACTCTCACTATCAGATCCTTCGACAATTTCTTGTTCAGGGTTCCCCACAATAATTTGTTTTCAGGTTGGAAGATACTCTTGTACAATGCGAATAATCTATTGTAATCCAACCACTCGGTTGGCATCAGCAGATACATCAATAAATTCATTTTAACGCAATTCGATTTCCCGCGATCCCTCGTTTTATGCTTTTCGGAAGAATGGATGACTCGATCTCTTGGTCGTCGTTTCGTTCCACGATAAATCTTTGATTTCCTTCTGGATTTTTGTTATTTTATTTAATTGATTTTCGGTATTTTTTCACATTGCTTTTTTTAAATTAAGTTTTATGCTTTTCAACAGAGATTTTTTAAATGTTTTTTTGAATTACTTTCAATCCTAAACCACGATTCTTTTTTGGGGGGTTGTTTGTTTTTTGTTAAAAATTTAAACATGAGCATAATTTTCAAAATGTTTGTATATCTCATTCTTTCTTTGAAAGTCAGATGGGTGTTTTTCGCGTGTCTTTCTACGAAGTGAGATATCATGCGTAATTTATTTTTATTTCTCAATTTACACCATGATGAAGCATTGTTTGTTACCGCATCTTCTTCGTTCCATATATGCCGTTTGAATTCTTTGCTAGTCGGATCGTGGTAATGTTTGGGTATTTCGCATAGAGAACTTGCGAGAATCGAATTACCGTTTTTTATATATATCAAACTTCCTTCTCCTTCCTTTTGCGTCTGTAAGTGCATGCGTTTGTTTTCCTTTCCGTCGTGAACGTTATTGTTCTGACATTGAATGGGAAATATGGTTTCATTTTCTTTTCTGACATTTTTAGGTTTGTTTTTTATTACTTTCAATCCCGATCCATTTAATTTTTTATTAGGGTTTAACGACACTTTCGACAACCAGTGTCACCTAGTGTCGGGCAGTTTTACGAGTGGATGAAGCCGGAGTACCCAGAGAGAACCAAACTGTTAAACTCCCCAAGTCCATTTAATTTCTTGGCAAGTTCTTGTATTGCCACGACACCAGAACTGATCTCCGTTATATTTCCATCTTTTATCTTCGATAAAATCTCTTCCGATTTCGGAGTTAGTTTCGATCGTTTAAACGGTGTTATCAACTTGTGAACTCAATCGGCAGTTCCCTGATCGGCTTTGGCAGCGATCTTATTACCGGATGCTGTCGCAGCTTTCTTACGGACGTCCTTCGCAGTACTTTTTCTGACCTTCGCAACAGTCGAGGTGATCTGTTTTCCTGCATAGCGTTGAAGAGACGCATTAAAAATTGCACCATCAAATCCATCATGCCTGACCGACCGTACACGTAAGATCTAGTAAATCCTTTGTTTTTTATCACTAACATTTTTCTTTATTTAATTTAATTATTTATGTCTAATTAGGTTTTTTTCTGTTTACATTTTTTCTTAAAATTTTAACGAAAGATTTTTTCTAGTCTTTATTTAAAATCTTTTGTCTTAACAGTTCGTCGCACATACTCACTATCTCATTTCTCACTCCCATATTGCCGGCATTTCTACTAGCCATCAAGAGTTCCAATCTCTCTAACAGTGCTTTAGGATCACAAGGGAACGATCATAGTAGTACTACCATCGGCAGGCATTCCCTTTCCGAAGACCGGTCCGACGAATACTTTATTTTCATCCAATATAGGTGTTACTACTTCTTCTTTCCATTTGTAACCTTTGCTCCAATTGGGTCTCTTCTGGTTAGGATCGCTATTCCTTTTTATGGCGTCAGTTTGGATCAGGATATCGCCATTAGTGTTGAGATCCTCTTGACTGTAATTATGTGGGTCTGGTCTAGCCAACACGAGCAAATGCCACAGTCCCCGAGGGTCTCCAAATACGTGAGCTTCTATCACGATCAAATTGTTGCCTTCTGTTTTTACTTGCTTATCACTCAAGTAGAGTTTACTATCCGTTTCTTTACGAATACCATAGGTCGAGTCAATGGTCGAGGAAGTTATATAAAAATCCATGTAGGGTTCATAGAAGTTTCCCATATCTTCTATATCGATAGTTGACGCGCTAGTAGCTATCTCGATAGGTCTCTATTCTATCTCAGGGAACGACATTTTTGTAATATCTCCAGTAGACTTTTTTCACCGTCCGCAAATTTTTATTAACCCTTTACCCAACGAATCGGCCGCATCCGTCCGCGTAATAAGCAAATTCAGCAGTTGAAAAAATATTATTTTTCAAAAAATTTCAACAAAACCATATCATGTGACCCCTCGTTGGAACGAGCTCGTCGAGCTCGTTCCAACGAGGGGTCACATGATATGGTTTTGTTGAATTTTTTTGAAAAATTTGAAAAAATGATATTTAAAATAATAAATTTGATATCGTCTGCGTTGGGTAAAGGGTTAAATCTCTGTATGATTTGTGCGGGAAAATATCACACTTTTCGAAAATGCCCGAGTTTGTAATAGAATCCTCTAATTTCGACAAGAAAATGTTAGGTCTTGCCAGTGGCGGCGCCATGGAGGGGTATGTGGGGGTACTTACCCCTCCACTGTACCTCCTCACTTTTGTAACTCTGGCGCCACCACTAGGTCTTGCGAGTTTCCTGTTCAAAACGAACGGAAGAAATTCACGGATTTAGTGTTTTGCCAATATGTGAAAACCGACGAAAATGCAAATCAGTTCTACCCACCGTTCGTATAGTCATTTCTCTTCTAACGAATGGCATCGAAATATGAAATTAGCTCTGAACAAACCTAAAACTATATCTGTCACCCATAAATTAGAAGCGCTGTCACCGCATCGTTTTCTGTGCCACTTTTGTTCAGTGAAATAACTACCCCTCGCCAACATTTCGGCACCACCATGTCAAAAGTGCCGTACTCTCTTCAAATCTCTTGATGTTTGTGAGAGAGAAGATCGGTTTGAAATAAATTAGCTGTTAACTGAGACAAAGCCTTCAAAGCTTCTGCTAAAGACTCATCAGCCGATTGCTTTTAAGGTATTTGTATAAGCTTTGCTTCCAAGCAAAGATTTTTGGGCTACATATCAGTATATGGGAAGCCCTTCTGCTGACCTGCCAGGTTCCGATTGTTGACGCTTGGGATGTAGGGTTTATGAGTAGTTTAGACATAGGTGACGGGCGACTGTCGTGTTTCGCAAAGCCAGAAAGCTGGTTTTGGGGGTGCAACGTGAGCTGTAACAGCACTATCGGATGTCGTTTTTTGGGGGGGGGGAGAGCTGGGTGCACAAACAGTGTCACCAAGTGCAAGGATTATGTAGTTCACCGAGGTTCGGTGGCAGAATTGTGCCAGTGCACAATTAAGAAACGGAAAGGCAAAGTTAACATTCCTTGTGACGAACCCTTGCAGCTGGCCAGAACAACACCATGGACGACGCAATATTCGAGGCCCAACAAGGCACTGCGATGATTTATACCGTGGGCACTACATACCTACATCTTTTTTATAACATAAGCCAGCATGTCTTTGGTATTCCTCGTGTGAACCGACCAAAGATGTTCGAAGTTCTGTTTATCGAGCAGGCCTTGAACTCGGCAAAATGTGAGCTGTACCACAAGTACTGTGCGTACATAGCTCCGCTAACTGCAATCCATACAAGCACTGCCAATTTAGATCTGTCTTTCCTTGCACCATACCTCCAGACAACCTAGAATGGTATGTCGAAATCGTCAGAAGTGGTCTCGATACTGGATAGGATGACAGCTAGATGACTGTGTGAAAATCGTTGGGGCGGACAGCGGCATTGAGAGACTCGACAGCGGTTGGAGGACAATAAGAGAAGTGAAAGCCGTGGAGAAGAACGAAACAAGAAAAGCAGTTGGTAGCTTTGCGCAAGGCTAAGGCTGCGAAACAAGACGAGTTTAGCAAGGACATGGTAGTTGTCCCAGTGCGCATAAGCGGTGTCACTTAAAATGATTTTCGCGGTTTTGACACAAAGATCTATCCATGGTAACCACGGCTTGTCTAGAGCAATATAGACTTTTTATTTTTGATGAACAGTTACATTTATCTTCCAAGGATATGGCCTTCATGAACTGCATCTTGTTCCTTTAATAAAACAGACAAAACCACAATCATAAATGATGTTGAAGTCTTTCTTTCGACCCAATAGTTACTGACATAATACAAAAACAGTATTTTAACAATTTTTTGCAATTAAAACGTGATCATGTTTCTTTGCCTTGTTACAATTTATGGAAGAGTGTCTATGGACACTCTTCCATAAATTGTAGCAAGGCAAGTCTTTACAAACTAAATACTATCACTTCAAAGATAAAACGAAGCACATCCAAGCCTTTAAGTTGTGGTACCTCCACTTCGGAATAAAGCCCAAACACGGGCTTTCAGTATTCTACCAGTTATATACACTGACTTCTATTTTGTTTTTCATCTCGGGTAAAGAGCTATCCGGCTTGCAGTTGTTCTCGCTGCTTTCGACCTGATGCTTCCTGACTGGTGGGTGAATTAGAAGCTCAGTCGTAAACAGTGTAAAACGTACAAAGTCCACTACACAATGAACTTACCCGAAACCATCAGTGAGGAAACTTCAACTTCAAGCATGTTACCGGTGGATATTCCCGCCTAGGACAGCTAATCTCTTGGACTAGAAGAAGTATAATTTAGGCACGTTTTTCCCTTTTGAACCTTTTGACCATTCATTTCATAGGTTCAGTTTTCATGAATTTTCATCAAATCCAGCTATGACTGCAGCGACACAGCCTTGACTCTATTTTGTGAAAGTATTTTGAAAACTAGCATTTATTGTATTTAAATATGTCAAGAATTTAACACTCCGCGGAAGATTCTTGGCGTGTTCAACTAGATAGATCTTTTATAGGGGATTAATCTCATTCACTATCTGGGATGTAAGGATTGAGTGGCGTGGGAAAGGTGATGTCACACTGTGACTTTAAGGAGTAGCAGACTCAACTTCTGACCATGCAGGTCGATTAGATCCAACCCACGCCACTCCTCCTGTTGTCAACAAAGTCATGGAGCGATCATTTGCATAGATCGGAATTGTCATATTCTCAATCCCCAACCAGAGAAAGATTTCGACGCCAATGGGTTGATTATTCACACCCATGAGCGAATCATAGAGCACCAACTTTACATCTTGTCCCCTGCGTTCCAATGTGTTCTGTGTGCCGGTAGGCACACGGAACACATTGGAACTCAGGGGACGAACTGTTATAACTAAAATAGTCTGTTAGTATTATAAATGGTGCAGTATTTTCCACCTGTACTGGAAACTCTTGTGTTATCGTGACAGAACGTCTTTTGAGACAAATTACGTCCATAAATGGATTATATATTTTATCAGGAAATAAAAGAAGCGAATAAAAAAGTATTCGATTGAAACCCAAGTCATAAAGTAGCTCACCTGTAAGTCGGATTACCTGCAATTAGTTAGGACTGACGCGTGACCATGCCGCGTATGTCTTGAAGTCGTGGCAAGCGTGTGTTGAGGAAAGAAATTTGTAAGATTTACAATGTGATTCGTTTATATCTTGACAGCAGTGGCCCTAAATGTAACAAATTACCTGTGTTTGGAACGGGTAAAGCTGATTGGAATTCTGTGGGCGAAAGAGAGATTTCTCATTATATCTTTCTGCACGTAAAGTTTGGAGCTCACGCCCAATGACAGAAATCGATAAAACGTACTTTATTTCTTGAAGCTTTGAAACTCTAGAAATAAGTGCAAATCGGGAAATGAAATCTTTACGTGGGGCTTAAAATGCAAAATCCGGTCGTTAATGTAATAACTGAATTAAATCTCGAACCTAAATCATCTCGGCTAACTCACTGGCAGCTATCACACGATCACGTGGCGGACTCACGCCAACAGTTAAAGATGTCTCCAGCTTCTTTGTTAACGTTTCTGTTTGAACATTTTCTGTGATGTAACGAACTGATTGTTCTTCCATATTCAGTCTGTGAGAAACACACAGACTACTGTTTTTGCACGGTTTCTTTCTTCTTCTTCTTTTTCTTTTTCTTATTCTGTTGGTCTTCTGTCTGGTCCCTGGTCCACGTGCTCCCTTGTCCACTCAATAACTTGAATAAAATCTTCCTGTCTTCCTGTGTTTTGTCATACTGGCAAGTAGTTACTAGTACTCGGTCATTTATGTTTTTTCAGGCTCGTAAAGTATTTGGGATGTCAGAATGGATGTTTTGAATGTGGGTCACGCTCATATTTCAAGTGAGGTATGATCTATCGACCCGGGCCCAACACCTAATGAGTTGAAACTTAATGAAGGTTCAATATGTGGATCAAGGTCACCCAGAAGTCATTGGGTGCATTTTTCGAATTGCTATAAATCGCATCCTGTGATCCCCTAATGCATTCCCCATATCCATACATGTATTTCTGATGAAGATACTCTTGTACAATGCGAATAATCTATTGTAATCCAACCACTCGGTTGGCATCAGCAGATACATCAATAAATTCATTTTAACACAATTCGATTTCCCGCGATCCCTCGTTTTATGCTTTTCGGAAGAATGGATGACTCGATCTCTTGGTCGTCGTTTCGTTCCACGATAAATCTTTGATTTCCTTCTGGATTTTTGTTATTTTATTTAATTGATTTTCGGTATTTTTTCACATTGCTTTTTTTAAATTAAGTTTTATGCTTTTCAACAGAGATTTTTTAAATGTTTGTTTGAATTACTTTCAATCCTAAACCACGATTCTTTTTTGGGGGGTTGTTTGTTTTTTGTTAAAAATTTAAACATGAGCATAATTTTCAAAATGTTTGTATATCTCATTCTTTCTTTGAAAGTCAGATGGGTGTTTTTCGCGTGTCTTTCTACGAAGTGAGATATCATGCGTAATTTATTTTTATTTCTCAATTTACACCATGATGAAGCATTGTTTGTTACCGCATCTTCTTCGTTCCATATATGCCGTTTGAATTCTTTGCTAGTCGGATCGTGGTAATGTTTGGGTATTTCGCATAGAGAACTTGCGAGAATCGAATTACCGTTTTTTATATATATCAAACTTCCTTCTCCTTCCTTTTGCGTCTGTAAGTGCATGCGTTTGTTTTCCTTTCCGTCGTGAACGTTATTGTTCTGACATTGAATGGGAAATATGGTTTCATTTTCTTTTCTGACATTTTTAGGTTTGTTTTTTATTACTTTCAATCCCGATCCATTTAATTTTTTATTAGGGTTTAACGACACTTTCGACAACCAGTGTCACCTAGTGTCGGGCAGTTTTACGAGTGGATGAAGCCGGAGTACCCAGAGAGAACCAAACTGTTAAACTCCCCAAGTCCATTTAATTTCTTGGCAAGTTCTTGTATTGCCACGACACCAGAACTGATCTCCGTTATATTTCCATCTTTTATCTTCGATAAAATCTCTTCCGATTTCGGAGTTAGTTTCGATCGTTTAAACGGTGTTATCAACTTGTGAACTCAATCGGCAGTTCCCTGATCGGCTTTGGCAGCGATCTTATTACCGGATGCTGTCGCAGCTTTCTTACGGACGTCCTTCGCAGTACTTTTTCTGACCTTCGCAACAGTCGAGGTGATCTGTTTTCCTGCATAGCGTTGAAGAGATGCATTAAAAATTGCACCATCAAATCCATCATGCCTGACCGACCGTACACGTAAGATCTAGTAAATCCTTTGTTTTTTATCACTAACATTTTTCTTTATTTAATTTAATTATTTATGTCTAATTAGGTTTTTTTCTGTTTACATTTTTTCTTAAAATTTTAACGAAAGATTTTTTCTAGTCTTTATTTAAAATCTTTTGTCTTAACAGTTCGTCGCACATACTCACTATCTCATTTCTCACTCCCATATTGGCGGCATTTCTACTAGCCATCAAGAGTTCCAATCTCTCTAACAGTGCTTTAGGATCACAAGGGAACGATCATAGTAGTACTACCATCGGCAGGCATTCCCTTTCCGAAGACCGGTCCGACGAATACTTTATTTTCATCCAATATAGGTGTTACTACTTCTTCTTTCCATTTGTAACCTTTGCTCCAATTGGGTCTCTTCTGGTTAGGATCGCTATTCCTTTTTATGGCGTCAGTTTGGATCAGGATATCGCCATTAGTGTTGAGATCCTCTTGACTGTAATTATGTGGGTCTGGTCTAGCCAACACGAGCAAATGCCACAGTCCCCGAGGGTCTCCAAATACGTGAGCTTCTATCACGATCAAATTGTTGCCTTCTGTTTTTACTTGCTTATCACTCAAGTAGAGTTTACTATCCGTTTCTTTACGAATACCATAGGTCGAGTCAATGGTCGAGGAAGTTATATAAAAATCCATGTAGGGTTCATAGAAGTTTCCCATATCTTCTATATCGATAGTTGACGCGCTAGTAGCTATCTCGATAGGTCTCTATTCTATCTCAGGGAACGACATTTTTGTAATATCTCCAGTAGACTTTTTTCACCGTCCGCAAATTTTTATTAACCCTTTACCCAACGAATCGGCCGCATCCGTCCGCGTAATAAGCAAATTCAGCAGTTGAAAAAATATTATTTTTCAAAAAATTTCAACAAAACCATATCATGTGACCCCTCGTTGGAACGAGCTCGTCGAGCTCGTTCCAACGAGGGGTCACATGATATGGTTTTGTTGAATTTTTTTGAAAAATTTGAAAAAATGATATTTAAAATAATAAATTTGATATCGTCTGCGTTGGGTAAAGGGTTAAATCTCTGTATGATTTGTGCGGGAAAATATCACACTTTTCGAAAATGCCCGAGTTTGTAATAGAATCCTCTAATTTCGACAAGAAAATGTTAGGTCTTGCCAGTGGCGGCGCCATGGTGGGGTATGTGGGGGTACTTACCCCTCCACTGTACCTCCTCACTTTTGTAACTCTGGCGCCACCACTAGGTCTTGCGAGTTTTCTGTTCAAAACGAACGGAAGAAATTCACGGATTTAGTGTTTTGCCAATATGTGAAAACCGACGAAAATGCAAATCAGTTCTACCCACCGTTCGTATAGTCATTTCTCTTCTAACGAATGGCATCGAAATATGAAATTAGCTCTGAACAAATCTAAAACTATATCTGTCACCCATAAATTAGAAGCGCTGTCACCGCATCGTTTTCTGTGCCACTTTTGTTCAGTGAAATAACTACCCCTCGCCAACATTTCGGCACCACCATGTCAAAAGTGCCGTACTCTCTTCAAATCTCTTGATGTTTGTGAGAGAGAAGATCGGTTTGAAATAAATTAGCTGTTAACTGAGACAAAGCCTTCAAAGCTTCTGCTAAAGACTCATCAGCCGATTGCTTTTAAGGTATTTGTATAAGCTTTGCTTCCAAGCAAAGATTTTTGGGCTACATATCAGTATATGGGAAGCCCTTCTGCTGACCTGCCAGGTTCCGATTGTTGACGCTTGGGATGTAGGGTTTATGAGTAGTTTAGACATAGGTGACGGGCGACTGTCGTGTTTCGCAAAGCCAGAAAGCTGGTTTTGGGGGTGCAACGTGAGCTGTAACAGCACTATCGGATGTCGTTTTGGGGGGGGTGAGAGAGAGCTGGGTGCACAAACAGTGTCACCAAGTGCAAGGATTATGTAGTTCACCGAGGTTCGGTGGCAGAATTGTGCCAGTGCACAATTAAGAAACGGAAAGGCAAAGTTAACATTCCTTGTGACGAACCCTTGCAGCTGGCCAGAACAACACCATGGACGACGCAATATTCGAGGCCCAACAAGGCACTGCGATGATTTATACCGTGGGCACTACATACCTACATCTTTTTTATAACATAAGCCAGCATGTCTTTGGTATTCCTCGTGTGAACCGACCAAAGATGTTCGAAGTTCTGTTTATCGAGCAGGCCTTGAACTCGGCAAAATGTGAGCTGTACCACAAGTACTGTGCGTACATAGCTCCGCTAACTGCAATCCATACAAGCACTGCCAATTTAGATCTGTCTTTCCTTGCACCATACCTCCAGACAACCTAGAATGGTATGTCGAAATCGTCAGAAGTGGTCTCGATACTGGATAGGATGACAGCTAGATGACTGTGTGAAAATCGTTGGGGCGGACAGCGGCATTGAGAGACTCGACAGCGGTTGGAGGACAATAAGAGAAGTGAAAGCCGTGGAGAAGAACGAAACAAGAAAAGCAGTTGGCAGCTTTGCGCAAGGCTAAGGCTGCGAAACAAGACGAGTTTAGCAAGGACATGGTAGTTGTCCCAGTGCGCATAAGCGGTGTCACTTAAAATGATTTTCGCGGTTTTGACACAAAGATCTATCCATGGTAACCACGGCTTGTCTAGAGCAATATAGACTTTTTATTTTTGATGAACAGTTACATTTATCTTCCAAGGATATGGCCTTCATGAACTGCATCTTGTTCCTTTAATAAAACAGACAAAACCACAATCATAAATGATGTTGAAGTCTTTCTTTCGACCCAATAGTTACTGACATAATACAAAAACAGTATTTTAACAATTTTTTGCAATTAAAACGTGATCATGTTTCTTTGCCTTGTTACAATTTATGGAAGAGTGTCTATGGACACTCTTCCATAAATTGTAGCAAGGCAAGTCTTTACAAACTAAATACTATCACTTCAAAGATAAAACGAAGCACATCCAAGCCTTTAAGTTGTGGTACCTGCACTTCGGAATAAAGCCCAAACACGGGCTTTCAGTATTCTACCAGTTATATACACTGACTTCTATTTTGTTTTTCATCTCGGGTAAAGAGCTATCCGGCTTGCAGTTGTTCTCGCTGCTTTCGACCTGATGCTTCCTGACTGGTGGGTGAATTAGAAGCTCAGTCGTAAACAGTGTAAAACGTACAAAGTCCACTACACAATGAACTTACCCGAAACCATCAGTGAGGAAACTTCAACTTCAAGCATGTTACCGGTGGATATTCCCGCCTAGGACAGCTAATCTCTTGGACTAGAAGAAGTATAATTTAGGCACGTTTTTCCCTTTTGAACCTTTTGACCATTCATTTCATAGGTTCAGTTTTCATGAATTTTCATCAAATCCAGCTATGACTGCAGCGACACAGCCTTGACTCTATTTTGTGAAAGTATTTTGAAAACTAGCATTTATTGTATTTAAATATGTCAAGAATTTAACACTCCGCGGAAGATTCTTGGCGTGTTCAACTAGATAGATCTTTTATAGGGGATTAATCTCATTCACTATCTGGGATGTAAGGATTGAGTGGCGTGGGAAAGGTGATGTCACACTGTGACTTTAAGGAGTAGCAGACTCAACTTCTGACCATGCAGGTCGATTAGATCCAACCCACGCCACTCCTCCTGTTGTCAACAAAGTCATGGAGCGATCATTTGCATAGATCGGAATTGTCATATTCTCAATCCCCAACCAGAGAAAGATTTCGACGCCAATGGGTTGATTATTCACACCCATGAGCGAATCATAGAGCACCAACTTTACATCTTGTCCCCTGCGTTCCAATGTGTTCTGTGTGCCGGTAGGCACACGGAACACATTGGAACTCAGGGGACGAACTGTTATAACTAAAATAGTCTGTTAGTATTATAAATGGTGCAGTATTTTCCACCTGTACTGGAAACTCTTGTGTTATCGTGACAGAACGTCTTTTGAGACAAATTACGTCCATAAATGGATTATATATTTTATCAGGAAATAAAAGAAGCGAATAAAAAAGTATTCGATTGAAACCCAAGTCATAAAGTAGCTCACCTGTAAGTCGGATTACCTGCAATTAGTTAGGACTGACGCGTGACCATGCCGCGTATGTCTTGAAGTCGTGGCAAGCGTGTGTTGAGGAAAGAAATTTGTAAGATTTACAATGTGATTCGTTTATATCTTGACAGCAGTGGCCCTAAATGTAACAAATTACCTGTGTTTGGAACGGGTAAAGCTGATTGGAATTCTGTGGGCGAAAGAGAGATTTCTCATTATATCTTTCTGCACGTAAAGTTTGGAGCTCACGCCCAATGACAGAAATCGATAAAACGTACTTTATTTCTTGAAGCTTTGAAACTCTAGAAATAAGTGCAAATCGGGAAATGAAATCTTTACGTGGGGCTTAAAATGCAAAATCCGGTCGTTAATGTAATAACTGAATTAAATCTCGAACCTAAATCATCTCGGCTAACTCACTGGCAGCTATCACACGATCACGTGGCGGACTCACGCCAACAGTTAAAGATGTCTCCAGCTTCTTTGTTAACGTTTCTGTTTGAACATTTTCTGTGATGTAACGAACTGATTGTTCTTCCATATTCAGTCTGTGAGAAACACACAGACTACTGTTTTTGCACGGTTTCTTTTTTCTTCTTCTTTTTCTTTTTCTTATTCTGTTGGTCTTCTGTCTGGTCCCTGGTCCACGTGCTCCCTTGTCCACTCAATAACTTGAATAAAATCTTCCTGTCTTCCTGTGTTTTGTCATACTGGCAAGTAGTTACTAGTACTCGGTCATTTATGTTTTTTCAGGCTCGTAAAGTATTTGGGATGTCAGAATGGATGTTTTGAATGTGGGTCACGCTCATATTTCAAGTGAGGTATGATCTATCGACCCGGGCCCAACACCTAATGAGTTGAAACTTAATGAAGGTTCAATATGTGGATCAAGGTCACCCAGAAGTCATTGGGTGCATTTTTCGAATTGCTATAAATCGCATCCTGTGATCCCCTAATGCATTCCCCATATCCATACATGTATTTCTGAACTAAACAAGGTGAGCGAAGTCAACACTTTTCAAAGTGGGTCATGCTTATATCTCAAGCATGGTGTGGCCCATGGACCTGGGACACACACCGAACGAGTCGAAACTCACTGCAGGTTCAAAATATGGCTCAAGATCAATGACCCCTACCAGGGGGTCATCGAGAGCATTTTATGTAATAAATAACATATATATGTCATCACTCAGAAATTGGACGAAGCCAAAGATTTTGAAAAGGGGGCCACGTACATACCTCAATTGTGGTATGGCCTACACAACTGGGACCATGACTAAATGGGTAGAGACTCGCTCGAGGTTCAAAACTTGGGATTACAGAAGTCACTCGGGGTGATGAAGAGCTTTTTTCAGAATTGCTGCAAAATTGCATTGTATAACCTTCCAATGCATTTCTGAAGTTCATACATGTATTAATTAACTCAAAAAAGTGGACGGAGTCAAAAATATCTATTTCTGATTCCTTCATAGAAATCGATGAACACTGTGCACAAAAGTTATTTCTGTTTTTTTTTAAATTTAATTTGATTCTTGCATGGAAATCTTTAAAGGCTGTTTACAAAACGTATTTCTGTCTTTTTTAAGATATTTTCTGCGAAAATAAGTCTCCGTGTATTCTCTTTCGTTATATTCGGATTCTTTCATCATTTTCACACACTCGAGAATTTACTGATCACAGTGAATTCCGTTTCTCTAGTTTCCTTCGCATTTGAGCTTATAGATAATATTAACCGTCAAGAGTACTTGAAAATTTTTAAATTCTTGTATTCCCTTTTGCAGTTTTCAAATTTGTCTACTGGGGAGCATAAATGGATCGGAATTACGCCGTGGTGTTAATCGCAAAATAAAACTTCAATTCCATTGTAAGCGCAGAATATAAATTCACAAGGAAAGCGGGGTGCAAGGCTGTATCTTTTTCAAACATCTACATTCCACGTGTTAGAGTGTATGGTAACTGATTTAACCCTTTACCCAACATAATGGCCAAAACCGGTATCAATAAATATTCATTATTTTTTCATTTTTTGTGTCAAAAACATAGGTTATGACCCCTCGTTGGAACGAGCTCGTCGAGCTCGTTCCAGTGAGGGGTCATATCCTATGTTTTTGAGACAAAAAATGAAAAAGATTAGTTATTCAAGAATATTTTTTGTAAGTGTCGTCTGCTTTTCATGTTAGGTAAAGGGTTAAGCTGGAAAACATATCTACAGCTGCAAGGATATTCTGTCAAACAATGCTCAGTAAAGTTGAGTATATTTTGTTCTTACTGCGGAATAAATGGGAGAAAACATGGTCTATTTTATAAGCGGTATCAGAAATAGGTGTGGCAGATACTTAGTGGGGTCTAATGGCAAATCCACAACCAGCATACGTGTCAACATGATGACATCAAACTGAGTATGGAATCAGCATCTATTATATCAATACAGTACGGCGAGGATTTAACAATGCGTGAATATTGCACAGTGAGATGGAATAGTCAACGCGCTGCTGTCGCGTGCACTATTCCATCCCACTATGCAATAATCTGGCATAGTCATAAGTCAATGACAAGTCGTGCAATATTCATTATTATCACTTAGTATGGCGTTCTCTAGTATACTGCAAGGGGTTTCGTGACACGCTAAATCTTCGGAAGTCTCAAGACGTCACGTGGTGTGTGGGGCTGGGACCGGATAATGGAGAATTCGTTTCATCAGCACTCGCGGCCACGTACGACACATCATTCAACAGACTTCCATTGTCAATTGCTCTTCCTTTCTGACCCAAATTTTGAATAGTTTCAATAGAATGTACAGGGTTCGTTAATCTCCGTAAGTCTACTCATCACTCCAGATGTAGGTTTGAAGTGATGGGGAATCTTACAGAGGCTAAAGTTCTTGTAAATCTGTGTCTTCAAAAACGCCGTTTTTGGGGAAGTTGGAAATTGTCAATCCTTTCAACTGGAAATTTGGAAAATTCATGGAGATAAATAAAGCGGCACGGTTACATTTAATCTTTATTCCGGACATTCTATATTTGATAGGCAATAGATCGAAAGACAGTAAGTGATAACAACAGAAAAAACATTACTTTGTCGGGCATTACGGGTTTATTTGCGTCACTTCTTGTAGCGGCTCTCCATGTTTATTAGTGGCACTCGACTTCGTCTCCGGCCGTTAACCCTTTGAAGTCGAGAGGCTGTTTTTTTCGGCCCAGGAACATGATATGTCATCCTTTCATTAAGTAGCATGGCTGTTAAGTTAAAGTGTGGGGTAGACAAATCAATATTTTCAACGTGCAGCCCCAAGGCTGCACGTTGAAAATATTATTTGATCTACCCCCAAATAATAAACATGGTATCTTCCAATTGCTTCAATTGAACTGACATCGAGATACCATAAGAGTTAATATCATATCGGGTTGGTGATCATTTAGGAGCCAATACTATAAATCTTTGACAATTGTATTTTCTGGAATTGTATTTACTTATTAATATAACTGACTAAAATAAATTATTAGCATTTTAAAAGTTATGGCAATTTGCCAGCCTGCCATTTTGCCACATTTTTGAAAATGCTAATGGTTTATTTCAACCCATTTAGAGTTATAACTAGAAAATACAATTCTAGAAAATACAATTGTAAAAGTTCTATAGTATTTGCCCCAGGTCAGTCCGCTGAGATATCCTAAAGTACTCCAAAATCATGTTATGTAACATGTATATTATATAATATCAACGGTTTCTTTTAAATTTTGGAAAAGAACATGAAATCTATCTTTTATATTAGAATACACATGTTATTAACAGAACATAGGTAGTGGATGCTTGTATCAGGAAACATAAACTGAAAAATATAAAAATTAAAACCGAAACGCGAAAGAATAGTGAACAGTTTCAGCATCTATTCAATTCTTCACAGATGAACACCATTGATGTGTGGGGCAGCAACTCCTACCTAACGGGAGGGTTTCGTTTTTACATGATAAACAATATTTATCACACACCTATTAATGTAAAATACGGGATTTCCACTGTTCTGCTTGTACGATAAAAATAAAGTTGTATCGCACATGTGGTGATACAAAACACGTTCGATTTCGTTTCCAACGAAAACAGAGAAGGAGCCCGCCTAAATAAATCACATCATCATTGGTCGAATGCGCCGGAGTCGAGATCACTTGGAAATTCCAAGTTCCTCATTTAGATTTGTTTACTCGGGATTTTTAAACAATCAGATTCGAGTAAAAATATATTAAAATAGAAATAACATTCTGACTGCTTGTTTCTTGACAAATACTTTCCACAACTGGTTATATAATGATGAAGTGTGCTAAACATATTAGCTATTTAAAAACATTTTGTTGCGTTATTACCCGCAGTTTAGTCAATATTTGAAGTTCGATCATCGTTACCGTGACACTGATCGCTGTCAATTGGTTTCGACAAATTGAATGCCGTAAAAAATTAAAAAGCAAATTAGGGTTGGTACCCCGCACACTAACAGTGATGTCTTCTTGGCAGTAATTATCCACTTAGAAAGTTTTTTTAGTTCAATTTTCGTGAATAATGGTTGTTACATGGGAGGTGTGTGATAAATACGTAACCGCACATACGTTTGAATGGGTTAAGAATTATCGCACTCGATTGCTTTGGCTCTCATGATATCCTGGGCCAAAGCAATCTCATGCGATAATTCTTAACCCATTCAAACGTATGTGCGATTCTGTAAATTTATGTTATCAATTTTAGAGGATTTCCATCCCATGCGTTTTTAAGTCGGACTCCATTTTACAATTATGATTCAACATCTGTGCCAATTCGTCTGGTATTCTTAACTGTATAATTTACTAAAAGAACCAGAGTTCAGCCAAGGTGAAGTGTTTAATCCGATATGATGGACGTCTTGGTTTTCGATGACATAACCACATTTTGTGTTATGTTCCGTTCTTTGAATTTTGGGGAGAGCAACATTACAATTTGGCACTTGTGTGAAGAAACTTACATTGACCTTCGCCAGGTCACGAGAAAATTTCGATTCTAACGGATATGGATAGATGGTTGGTCCATATTTGTTTTAACCCTTTACCCAACGTAACGGCCCAAACCGGCCAGCGCTATTCTCAAAATTCGCCAATTAATTTTCATTATTTTTTCATTTTTTGTCTCAAAAACATAGGTTATGACCCCTCGTTGGAACGAGCCCATCGAGCTCGTTCCAACGAGGGGTCATAACCTATGTTTTTGAGACAAAAAAATGAAAAAAATTAGTTATTCAATGATTTTTTTGCAAGTGTTGTCTGCTTTCCATGTTAGGTAAAGGGTTAAAGTTCAATCTCATCCTCATTGGCTGATTTGTGACTTGGTCACAATTTATAGAATGATACGTGTGAAAGTAAACAGGCAATGTAACCGCTGAAAATTCTATGTAACAGGGATTTGGGTAAAAAAGAACGTTGTGCAGCGCATAACTTCGCAGTGATTTCGGTCGCGTTCCACGTTTTATCTCCCCAATGGTCATAGTGTTCTAGTACCCCTTTGTATTTTGCATCCCTCACATACCATAAACTATGAAGATGTATGCGAGGTCTGATGAGAGACCTCATCAGCGTTATTTTGAAACAAGACGTAAAAGCCATCGTGAAATATGATTGCATAAAATACAGATATGTCCAAAAACAAGAGCTTGTGTTGGGACTCCGTAAGGGATTTTAAATTGTTGGGGGGGGGGGGGGGGGGGGGGGTGATATGGTTGGTAATCTACCCTGCGTCTTCCCCTCGGTTTCTTTCGAAAGATATTGCTGTTTGAAAAATACAATTCATAAAATTATCAAAACACAATGGTCATATAGTAGTCAGTTTCCCATGAATTTTTATCAAGATACCATGCTCTTATACAACGATTGTGTGTTCGACGTTACCCAATATAATATAGACATTGAGAAACGTGCTTGATTAAGCACCTGTGGAATCCAACCTACGTGTGAGAACGCCATGTAAAAACGCAACTGATTGGTCATTACGTATCTGACTGACTTTATGGCGTAAAAGAAAATGCTTCAACACAAAACAGCGTCAAGCAAGAAAGTAAACAGACCACCAAAGATATTTTTCTTTAAAAATATAATCTTCATTATCTTAATTCAATTTTACCCTTTGAACTCTGGAGGTATCTTCCATGCTAGTTCAGCAGCAATTAGAAGAGTCCATATTCATTATTTGGGGTAGACCAATCAATATTTTCCACGTGCAGCCTTGGGGCTGCACGTTGAAAATATTGATTGGTCTACCCTACACATTTACTGATCAGCCAATCTATTTAATGACGTTATGACGTATCATGTTCCTGGACGCAAAAACGGCCGCTCGGGTTCAAAGGGTTAAACATGATATAAATACAGAACACAACTCAGGTAAAGTAATGGGGATAAGTAACGATTACCTTTTTCTGGAGATTTTCCTGTATTTCACGTGCGTCTTCAGTGCCCGTGAAATACAGAAAAAAATCCGACTTGAGTCGTTTATTCCAGTCCCCTGTACTACACCCTCGTTGAGTTCTGCATTGTACTGCAACAACACCTTGGTTGCTTGATTGCATTGATTGCTAGCCAAGTCTTAGCTGCCACCACTGGTAGCCAAGGCCTGACTAGAAACCACTATCAAGGTAATTTGATTATTGTTCACGGATGTTAAAGTACCTCATCTGATACCATAGATTTGGTCAAACTTGCCCATGAACTGTTAACAGCTCCCATTTGATAGTACTGATTGAAAGCCTATGGCACAGACTTTCCTATCATAGTGAAATGACTATTATACTACACAGACAGCTGCCCTCCTGAACCTTTTCCCAGGATGGCGTTTGTCGTTCTCTTGTGATTTTCAAAAACGACAGGCATGATCTATTACGTACATTACACAGAATGTCGAATAACAAGTGTGTTTAAGGAATAACGGTACTATATATTTGGTTCAGAGTTATATTTAGAGGATACGATGCAATATTCGAAATTAAGACACCGAGAAAAACACATGCTTGATGAGAAAGGTGTTAACGCATTTTATTAGATGTTTACATTATAGCTGAATACTAAAGAAGAAAGAGGAGATGATCTGAGTATTTTCTGGCCCTAACCTTAACTATTTGTGTATTTTTGTTAGAAAGTCCGGAAAAAATGGGTTGAATGACAGAACTTCACTGCCTATTTATTTTTTTCTTTTATCATATGACTCGTCCGTTTTGTTCACTTTAAAACATTTGATATTTTGTTTTCATATTTTGATCAGTGATAAATAAAGCCTCCCGTCAATTTCATTGGTCAATTTCAAAACTAGACAATTTGATTGGCTGAACAAAATAAAACTGGGCCACATTTTCATAATTTGCATAATTAGAGTTGGGAGCTTTCATTGGTCAATTTCAAAACTGGACAATTTGATTGGCTAAACAATATACAACTGGGTGACATTTGCATAATTTCAGTAGGGAGAATTTACTTTATCTGTCCTATTTAGAGATGATTATATTGTATTAATCTTTTACCTACAAGAAAAACGCCATTCATTTTTTTTTATATTTTCACTTTTTGCTTCCAAAACATAGGTTATGACCCCTCATTGGAACGAGCTCGACGAGCTCGTTCCAATGAGGGGTCATAACCTATGTTTGGGAAGCAAAAAATGAAAATTTTTAGTTATACGAGGATGTTTTTTCCAAGTGCCGTCTGCAACTCAAGTTAGGTGATCGGCTAAAAAGTCATACTGAGCGGCTCATTTGTGCGTGTGTGTGTCATATGATAAATAGAATATGAAATGAGTGTTTTTCTCAGATAATATTTATGAAACTCGTCCGAATTTTCCGTTTGGGCTCGCCAAAGGCTCGCCAAAACGGAAAATTCTTAGACTCGTTTCATAAATATTATATGAGAAAAACACTCATTCCATATCCTCTATTTATTTGTTTTTTGGACAGAGAAAGTTGTCTGGAGGTCTGTACTTGATGTAGTTGTTTGAATGTCCAATTTTAAAGGATGCGATAATATTTTTTTCACTTGATTGTTATGACAGTCGCCAATGGGAGAATATTTAGTTCTGTTATATCTCATCAGACACATCACAGATCAGTAACATAACTGTTTTCTTATCAGGACGTCTTCTGCCATGGCACGGTTTAAGAAAATTGCATAAATTAGACCCATCACCATATGTGATTTGGGATTACATGGTACCGAAGAGAACGCAACTATAATGGAATTAACCAAAAAAAAGTTAGTTAAGTTAATTGAAAAAATAAAACGCCTGAGAAATTACGAACGAGTTGATCTTTGATGTGCAATATCTTGTTTGTCAGAGGCTAGCCAAAGACAATATCATTCGCTAAATTCCGTAAATGCATTGTGTGAAAAATGTTTGCTGTTAAAACATTGTTATTTCGGTGTAAGCATTAACCCTCTACCTATTATAACGGAGATAATCTGCCTGTGTTATTACGAAAACTACTTTCAAATTTTATTTCTTTTTCATTTTTTTTTGCTGACGAGCTCGTTCCAATGGGGGATCATAACTTACGTTTATGAGGTACAAAATGAAATATTTTACTTATTGAAGAATTTCATTGCAGATGCAGTATTCTATTCGTGTAAGAATATGTAACAAGAGAGAACGCAACAAGAGTGGAATACGGGGGGCAGCAAACAACGATCCGAGTTGGAGTTTTTTGGGTGTTTCATGAGCGCCATGGGCATAGACAATGAGAATCGTTGATTCATATCCCTGGTACTCTACCGGAGATGTGGTCTGCGTCAATCTCGAATTCAGTGAATGAAGCTTGGGTTTTACAGAAAAATGTCACATTTGGCGATCTCTTTTTTTTCTTGCTGTTGTTTTGTGTCGAATCATTTCATTGGCTCATAGTAACATTCAAATGGCTCACGAGAATCCCAGCGTATCAGCAGGAATACCCAACGACAAATCAGATACATCCTTACATGTTGTAGGCTTAATTTCATGCGTGGTTTTCCCAGCACACTTTCCAGTCCTTGTATTGCACCAGGCAGCGATGACTACACACCATAATCGCAGTATAAAGGTTAATTTCGGCACTTTTAGATAGGTCGCATGTAAATAGATGTACTCCGTATTTTTAATCTCTCCAGCCCGTAATATATAAATATTGATAAATATAAAGACATAATAAAGATATAAACATGGACATGGACATTCACTGCCTAAACCCTTTGAACTCTTGTGGTATTTTCCATGCCAGTTCAATGGCAGCAATTAGAAAAGACCATATTAAATTATTTGGGGTAGACCAATCAATATTTTCAACGAGCAACCTCGGGGCTGCACGTTGAAAATATTGATTGGTCTACCCCACACATTGAGTGAACAGCCATCCTATTTAATGACGTTATGACGTATCATGTTCCTGGCCGGAAAAGCGGCGACTCCTCTTCAAGAGGTTAAATATTATATTACATTATATTGTCTGTGCATGTTTTTTTTCCTGAGTGGTACTTCCTTTGCTCTAAATTGGTTAGAGGTCCATCAGTAAAGACGCCCACCAGGCAGGGTGCGTTATATCGTGTTGACTGTGGTTTTTCTGCTGATATTGCTAATTTGGGGCTATTTTTTTTTACATTCACGGAAGAAGAGTTAACAGTCGAACGGTGTGTGTGTGATCAGAATTTAATAACTGTTGCATGTTTTTCCCATCACTGACTAGATTTTCAACTGTCAAAATATTATCATCCCACGGTCTTCTCCGTCGCAAATCCCAGTCGCCAAACGTTTATGATAATTGTTTTCTGGTACGACCTGCATGAAAGCTGTAGTTACTGATTGCCAAGGTTTTAATATATGTCTCTACTCTTGAGATCATCGACGTCGGCAAACACACAATATTGCACATAACTTTATTTGCATATTTGATACATCACGCGTGCAAATATGGAATGGATACCATGTGCCGCCTCACAGTCGAGTTCATTAATGCCGAAGTCAACACGTGCTACAATGGTGCATTCATCCCACACGAGACAATGCGTTTATCCGCGAGAATCTGATTGAGTGTATGAAAATACATCGGAATCTTTAATGTGTCCACACATTTAGCTTAAATTATTAACATTTCGTCTCGCCCAACCAACAAAATAAAACTCTCGTGACTTTATTGTGGAATCAAAGATCAAACATAAAGCTCAGGTTGCTTTTTGTAGGGAACAGTGGGCGGACGCAATAACGCAATACATAATACTATATCGTGGCCTTAACTATCCGGTTATTCTTACCTTCTATTATTGTTGTGAAAAAATAAGAATAAAGCTCTCCGGAAATAGAGCTTAGTTAAAAGGATTTCCCACAAACATCGACGTAGCCACAGGTACGACAGGTCGGGCAGACGTTGTACCAGTAATGATGGTTTTGTAAAACAAACAAAATGGCCCAAATAAGATAACATAATTTCACGTGTATTTATATATATTTGTTTTTGTTTTTTTTTTTTTTGTTTTTTTTTTTTTTTTTGGAAACAATAGACATAGAGTTCTGATTCTGCTTAATTTCTGCGAAAAATAACAATACAGTGGAGCCCACTTAATTGTATATCTCTTAAATGAATAACCCTGTTAATTGAATATAATTTCCAAACACCAAACCATTTACCATACTTTCAATACAAATTTGACCTCTTAATTGAATATGGGTTATTGAGCAAACTCCTGTTAATTGAATAAAAAAAATCCTGTAAAGTGTCGAGAAATTATCCTGACAATCACCAAAACCCAATGTTTAGAGGCCTATAAGTGCATCTAATATAAGCATTTATTCTATTATATCTTGTTTGACAGAGCTCCATGAGCTCTGTCAAACAAGATATAATAGAATAAATGCTCAGTTTATCTCTAAAATACAGAAAAGTGAACAAATCCCTGTTAATTGGATACTCCTGTTAATTGAATAATTCTCACTGGCAAAATGGCTATTCAATTAACAGGGTTCCACTGTATATTAACTCGTGGACGACAATTAAAGAATGGTTTCAGTTTGTTAGTTCCCAAGACATACTTTGTACTCTATCATCGGAACGAACTTGAGTGACTGTTTCCATGAACTATGTTTTCAAGGAAGAAATTTTTTTAAAAATAACGTAAAAAAAAATTCCAAGTGTAATATTCATATATTAGCAGTCGCAGATGCCCGAACCACAATTCACGTCCTCTGCGTTTGATATGGGGTCAACAAATAATACTTTGTATCAAAATAAAGGTTTTCTACTACTGCTAGCTTTATTTATTAAACCCACCGAACCTCTCGTCAAGGTTTGAGAGGTAGAATAAATAATTATACTCGTGGGATAATAAATTTCTTTTCACAAACTATATATTTATTTACAATGGAACAGCAGGGGTTCGTACCCACGCGGAGAGAGTTTCCTTCGGCACCAACCGTCTAGCGAAACTATACTAAACCACACACACCATTCGGCCACCGACAGGCCACTCTTTGGCACCAACCGCTTAGCGAAACTATACTAAACCACGCACACCACTCGGCCACCGACAGACTCGAGTGGTGTGCGTGGTTTAGTATAGTTTCGCTAGGCGGTTGTTGCCGACGGAAACTCTCTCCTCGTGGGTTCGAACCTATGTCATTATAAATAAAACCAGTGTCCTTTCTCGATTCTATGGCACTCGGGAAATTTGAAAAAGAGACGTTCTCGCTGATTTCCATGTAATGCAGTGTTTAGAATTAAGTGATGCAATTTTCTGATGAATATATATTTGTTATATATGTATTATATGACCACCCCAAATAGCTCATCGGTATTGTTCTATAGTTTGCTTTTTGCTTCTCCAGTCTGTCAAGCCGGAAACCGAGAGCGTCAACTTCGAGGCGACAATTTTATAAACGCGGTTTGTCAGAGTCCCTCTAAGTGTACTTACACTAAATAGTTGCTAGAATGCTGAAACAGGCGTCTAATGTTAACGCTTAGAAGCCGGGGAATCAGATGATGAATTTACTGAACATGACATACCGCGAAAGACTTACAGTAAAGCACGTGCTTCTAGTCAAGTGTCGTCTGCCTGTTCAGGCAGACGACACTTGACTAGAAGCACCTGCTCAGTGTTTAATTCTCCCGTACCCAGAAATTTGTATGATCGCCACTGCGCATGTCCGAGTTTTGGTGAAAAATCTATCCAATTTTTTAACACTGAAGTCTATGGAGACTTTTTAAAAAACAATTATTTCTGAAAAACCTCCTTCAAAACTTTTTGCATCCCGCATTTGATCAAAAAAATCAACATTTCCTCTTCAATTTGTAATTAATTGAATTTTAGGATAATTATTTTTTGCTTCCATTTTTATTTTAAATCGGAGGTAGATTTTGTGTATAACCCCTATAAAATTAAGCAAAATTCACTGCCCCTGTGGTCTTTAAAACGATTTTGCGACCTTATAAAAATAAACATTTTATGCCATCCCGCATCAGACGAGAAACTAGAAATGTCAAATGTGTCATATGTCCAAGTTTTATTTGAATGTCATCACATCTTTTTGCTTCAGAATAACTTTAAAAAACAAACATTTTACATTTTCCCAATAAAACCGCCCTCTCTGTTGTTGTTGTTGTTGAGATAATTGGTTTGTTGCATTGGAGAGAATACCCGTTTTGTCTTTCCGTGTGCTTTGTATTGGCAGTTTGGCCAGTCCCAAGATAGCCGAACCATCACAGCCAGATTACCTGCCGTATTACATCACAGGCAAGAAAACTCGACTCCCGGCTTCTAATAGTTAAACAAATGAGATTCAAAATCTTTGTGAAGGTTTTGCCTGGTTGGTGACGATTATTATTTACCCAGGCGGTTTATGTTCTATCTTTACCAAATAAACTCCGTCGTTTAACAATCCACAAGAGTCCCTCTTTTTGCAGGTATTACAATGTGGAAGTTGCAAACGGAAGTTGGACATATGAACAACGAAAACATACGTCACGGGTTTTCAACAACGCTCTTTTTACAGCAACGCTGATAGGTCTTTCAATAACTAAATATTTTTCCGGATTAATTTTAGAATTTATTTTTGCAAAACCTTTTATATGACTTCTCGTCGGTTGAGGCTCCACGAACTCCTTCTGATGAAGGGTAAAAGTATGTTGTTTATTGGGAAAAATAATATATATATAGCCCTAGTGGAAAAACACAGCAACATATTGACTGCGACCTTTAGGTTTAGTGCTCGTTGAGTTTGGCCATTTTCAAAGGTGAGGGTTTGTACCCTATTAAGAATTATTATTTAATACCATTGTAGTATTTGAATTTTTTAAACTTTTATAGTTAAAATCTTGAAAATTGTATTTCAATAAAAATCTGACAATATAAAACCTGTGTAATTGTTTGTTCGTGAATTTAACTTACACGCAACAACACTCTTGTTTCATATACCATACTGTGTAAAATCTGAAAATTGATGGGATAATGTAAACAATGAAGCTCCGTGTCGTCTCTTTTATTCCGAAGACTTTTATGGCTCCGAATGTCCATTACTCCGAAGGACCGATATTCCGACGGCTGAATACACCGAAAATCGGTATTCCGAGAACCCACGCCTCGAAAGATCCGTTATTCCAATGGCCCAAATACTCAGAACCAAAGGTCGGATACTCCAGCGGTCTGCAAGACCGTCGAACCTTCAGAGTACTGGGCCGTCACAATGGTGTGATTTTTCAGGGTTTTTTTTTCTATCCAAGTACAAATTATTTATTTCTTCAAATTTACATGAAAATGGTCTTTCAGACCATTTTCATTTAATTTGAAAGAACTAAAATGCCATGGAAAGCATTATTTCTACAGGATATCATTTATATGGGGACATAAATCTTGATTTGGAAACCTTTCCCCCGTGCAAACATGATTTCAGTTTATTTCATGATAGTGCAATCACACCCTTGCCGTCAGACTATTGGATTTTCGGAGTACTAGTTCTTCGGTTTATTGGGCCTCCGGAGTGTTAGACTTTGGAGTATCGGACCTTCGCGAAGGTATTGGACCTTCGGTCTATTGGTATTTATATGTGTCGGCAAATCGGAGTATCGGACTTTCGGAGTATTAGTCCTTATATCTGTCGGTAAGGCCGCCCGATATTCTAAACTGTACACCGGTGTCGGTATTCAAAAAGATACCCCGATATATCGGTTTATCGAAAGACTGATCAGATATTCAAACATTCGTACCACAATCGGGACTTGAGTCATCACAGTGGAACGAAGTAACATGCCTTGACGATGTTGTTTGAATAACCCTTTACCCAACGCAGACGATATCAAAATTTATTATTTTAAATATTAGTTTATCAAATGTTTCCAAAAAATTCAACAAAACAATATCATGTGACCCTCATTGGAACGAGCTCAACGAGCTCGTTCCAATGAGGATTCACATGATATGGTTTTCTTGATTCTTTTTTGGGGGGGGGGATATTTTTTCAACTGCTGAATTTGTATATTACGCGGACGAATGCGGCCGATTCGTTGGATAATAGGATAATACTATTCATTCGGGGACTACAGTTAAAACTCGTGATATCGTGATAATTAAATTGTGAGTAAATAAATAATGACGATAAACCGATATTTTTGTAATTACACCGGTGTTCAGTCGATACTGATTTGAAGTATTATCGGTTTATCGATATATCGTGCAGCCCTATCTGTCGGTAACTCGGAGTATTGGGCCTTCGAAATATCGAGCCTTGGGATTAGTGGGCCTTAAGAGTATTGGTACCTCGGAGTATTGGGCCTTCGGAATGTAGGTACGTAATCTGAAGCTGCACATCGCGATCGTTATTTCAACAATGCTCTTTTTAAGGGGGGGGGGGGGGGCAGGCCTGGCATTCTTAAAAATGCAAGAGGGCTAAAAATCGCTTTCCTCACATGACCTATGGGAGCGATTAGCTCTCCTCAAGCTCACAAAAGCTAAAAGTGGAATTCTACCTAGTGGGTTTTGTACATTTTATTTGGTGGTGCTAACCAGGTAGTCTCTGTGAGATGGCTACACTGCCCCTCCCACACCGGCCTTGGTAAGGTCTCGGGGTGTGGGAGGGGCAGTGTGGCCATATTGCAGAGACCACTAACATAGCAGAGATCTGAAAACTTGTGGGTTTTAGGAATAGGGTGTTGTGGTAATCAATATTTTCTAAGGCTAGGAGGGCTATTTTTCGCTCGGCCTCCTCAGTTTTTTAAGGCGAGCAAATAAATCGCTCTCCTGAAAATGCCAGGCCTGCATCAGTAGATAGATAATTTATTTTTTCAGCGTCCATAAAATGCATCATTGGATTTTACAAGCTGTGATTTGGATCAACTACTGGGCGATGACATAGCAATACAAGCTCATGCTCACAGGAAAAGGAAAAACGTAACAACAACCTTGTTATAATATATACATACTGGTAATGTTATCAGAGTCTCCAGTCGGATTGAATAAATGTGTTCAGAAGTTAGGACACTATGCGGATAAAAACAAACTTAGTGTCAGTATTAATAAAACAAAATGCATGATTTTCAAAAATAGAAAAGATTCTACGTTTTGTATTGGAACAGCGAAATTAGATATCGTAAATCAATATAAATACTTAGGCCTTGGTGAATTCACATATAATGGAAACACAAAACAAGTTCAAGAGAATTTAAGTACAAAAGTATCGAAAGCAATGTTTTTCCTTACAAATTATCTCAGAAAGTCACTTGACTTAACTCTTGATGTGAAATGTAAACTTTTTGATAAATTGATTAAGCCTATTTTATTATATGCTTGCGAGATATGGTCCCCTGACCTTAATACTCCTTTTGCGGACACTACAGCCTGTGAACAAGTCCACTTGAAATTTTGTAAACAAATATTAATGTTGAATAGAAAAGCATCTAACCACGCAACACGGGGAGAGTTGGGTAGATATCCTATTGTGAACGATGCCATCTTACATCTCCATAAATATGTCGATAAATTATCCAAAATTGCTGACGATAACATACTCTCCAACTCATTCAAGGAGTCAATCAAATGTAAACTTCCGAAAACTTGGATAACTCAGTTATCTCGTTACAATATCAAAGGTTCCGATGCTAATACGTTAACCAATACTAATGGAAGATGCCTGAAAGATGTACTAGGATCTCAGCATAGAGAAAGATTTACTAAAGATATGTTTAATGATGACAAAATGAAAGGCAGTAATAAGTTACGAACGTATCGATTAGTTAAAAATGAATACCACCTTGAACCTTATCTGAAAATCACCAGATCTCGACAGGCCCGTGAACTGTTTACTAGACTTAGGGTTAGTAACCATAACTTAGAAATAGAAAAGGGTAGACATAAACAACCCCCAACGCCCCTAAATGATAGGCGATACCAGGTGTGCAATGCCGGTGAAATAGAGAGCGAAAAACATTTTGTTATGTATTGTGAGGCATATGTCGAAATTAGGGAAACGGGGTTCGAAGAAATTATAAAAGAAAACAAAGAATTTGAACAATTAAATGATTCGGAGAAATACTATTATATATTGAAGAACTGTGATAGTAAATTGATTAATATTATTTCTAACATGATCTGGTCATTCTTCTGTAAGCAAGATCACCTTGTTAAAGAAAAAAGTCATAAGTACCTTATATTATACATCATGTTTACTAATTCTTCTTATTTGTTGTTTGTATTGTAACTGCCGTTATGGTGTAATGCATTAAACTATTAAACTAACTACAATTTCATTTAATCCTTTACCCAACGTAACGGCCAAAACCGGCCAGCGCTATTCACAAAAATCGCCAATTAATTTTCATTATTTTTTAATTTTTTGTCTCAAAAGCATAGGTTATGACCCCTCTTTGGAACGAGCTCGTCGAGCTCGTTCCAATGAGGGGTCATAACCTATGTTTTTGAGACAAAAAATGAACAAAATTAGTTATTCAAGAATTTTTTTTTGCAAGTGTCGTCTGCTTTTCATGTTAGGTAAAGGGTTAATCCTTTACCAAACACTACTTGGCTCAGAGGTGGCGGCATTGGACTTCTAACCGAAAGGTTAACGATTCGATGCCCGCTATGGGTACTGGTTTATGTCCTTGGGCAAGACACTTAATCCCGATTGCCCACGTGGGGGAATGGTGGAAATGTTTACTAAGGCGTAGTCTTTTCTTCAACCAATATTAACCCTGCCTATGTGGAGTTAGTACGTTTGGGAATCTGACAGTTAAATAAATAAATAAATAAATAAATAAATAAATAAATAAATAAATAAATAAATAAATAAATAAATAAATAAATAAATTCTAGAAACAACTTTCAGTAACTGCGCATGACCTTTTCCTAAATCGGTAATTAGGGTACCAACACACATGCTATAGTGACTACTGGCAATCATTATAAATACAAAGGTCACCAGTCGATTTGCCTTCACAGGTAATAATAATAATAATAAATCTTCGGCCTTTCGCTGATTTGTCGCGGTCCTCTAACGAGGAGGCCTACATTAACCCAGTTCCCCATTTAGCCCCCCCCCCCCCCCCCCCCCACACACACACACTCTCTCCTAATATCCAAGCATTCTGTCAAAAACAGTTTCACAATTCCCCCCACTAGCGCCTTCTCGATCTCCCCAACTATAACATTGAATGTTTTACTCAAATTATTCTGCATCCAATTATCCTTCATATTTTCCTCCAATTTTACCATTAGTTTCCCAAGGAGTCTTGTTCGACTAGGCAAATATTTGGGACATTCTAAAATGAAATCTTCCAGGGTCTCCGTTACACCTAAGTTACAAATTCTGCACACCCTTTCCTCGCCTTTCCCGATTCTCCCCTCAACTCCAGTGACTTGGATCTCACCTTGAACAACAATGCCCCCCCCCCCCTCCCTCCCAAACGATTCATCAAAGTACTCCTCAAAAGCTGGCGCATCCTTTTTATATAACCTGTCTAAAGAATTCTTGGTGCTAATTCCAGCTCGCCAGTTTCTATTACAATCCTCAAGCACCCTTCCCCTAATAAAGCTCCTTCCTTCTGCAGTCCCCCTTCTAGATCTATATACAGTACGTGGAGAGCGTATTATCATCCGCAGAGTGAAGATTCCACCAAGGGAATAATTGCAAATTTGTTGCAAAGCATAGCCAGCACCAGCAAAGTTTCAACCAATGGACCTCCGGTTTAAACCCGGAGGTCCATTGGCTGAAACATTGTTTGTGTTTTTTGTCGATATGTACAAAATTTGAAAGTTATAGTCGGGGTGAAAACTCCACTCCGCGGGTGATTTAGTTACAATCCACTCTCCACGTACTGTATATAGTATATATTGTCCCTTGGAAGCATGGAGGTGCCAACTACAACACTGTAGCATTGAAAATGGAACGTTTAGCTTTCAGTTGATGATATGTTGATTAGAATGTCCACTTCATAGAATGTAAATACCCCATGGGTAAAACTGTGGAATGTATACATTCTAAGAGAAAATTATGAAAAGTGTACATTCTGTTGTTTGAGCGAATGTTGAAAATTCACCTGCTATGCAATATCGCGGTTCCAAAAATTAGTAAGACTAAAACATACCCCAGCCGACAGTTTAATGAAAGTGTTGGGGCTAAGCCACACAGAAACCGCCGCACCTGCTCCTTGAATCTAATGGGGAATGTATCTCACACACATTGTTTGACAAAAGGCTAACTCTGCCACATGATCTATATAAATAGCATGGGATATTGTGGAACATAATTTTTCATAAACACACCGAAAAAAGAATGTTTGCAGCAATGTAAATGAAGTGCTTCGGATGTGACCCGTGGCTGGGAATGGGTTATAATATTTTCCGTTCGGTTGGGTTGAGTAAACTATCTGTTCGAATCCCAAAGCATTTCATAGAATTCATTTGAAGAGGACTAATATTAAATATTTTGTCAATGGTACGCGATGTTGAAATTATTTAAGACAGGGGTTAAAGCAATTATCCACAGAAACGTGATGGGTTTCACGATCTACCCTGTGGCTGGCTGTAAGTTAGTCGTAACCAACCACTGTCACAGAAGAACATTCGTTTTGTCAGAAGAAACATTTATCTGACTATCCGGTAGTGAGGCATTAATTTCTGGACAGTTGTAAACATCGCATTATTGTCATTTGTCCATTTGCGCAGGAAAAGATCAAACCCCCACATTTTTGCCCCTAGCGAGAGTTGTCACGACACTTATCGTTCAGATGTTTCAAGCTGACTTCAAAACAAAAGCACTTTTTCTGTTCTTCTCGGCAGTATTTGTTCGTCGCGCCATCAAGATCTTGTTGGCTCCGCTACCCGAAGCATCGGCAAGATGATACAACCCAGTGACAGTTTACATTTCACATATACGACACTAACTTTCAGAACACTTGACTCAACCAATTCAAGGATTGTTGATACAGGGATTGACTCTGGATTAATGGACTGGATTATACAGGGATACGTTGAGATGGCGATAGTAGACACTGTGCATACCGAATCAAATACACATGTATCACTGTCTTTGTGTGTGCATCACACATTTGTCACAGTTCCAGAAACGTAGCTGCAAAGATGTTTACCTTGCCATTTCTGTGGCCACAAAAACCGTTAGAAATTGTGCTAACCCTTTTCCTTAAATCCGAGAGGTCCGCCCACGCTGATTGTAAAAGCCTCCACTAAAGTGTTATTATTCTGTCTTCAGTTCTTCCTGCATCGTGGCTCATGGCATCTCTATGAAACGAACTTATCTAGCTCCTTCAAAAGAGACGTCATGAGCTATACCTTGGAACAGAACAAACATTACTTGTATGGTCGGTCTCATTTAACCCTTTAAAACTGAGAGGCCGCTTTTCCGGGCCAGGAACACGATACGCCATAATTTCATACAGTAGGATAGCTGTTAACCCTTTACCCAACCAATCGGCCGCATCCGCCCGCGTAATATAATAATAATATACACATTTATATAGCGCCAAATTATAGTTCAGAAGATATAGAACCATATTCTAAGGCGCTGTACATGTTACTGAGCTAGTGCAAATATACAAACGGAATATATACAGTATCTTACAGTCCAGAACATATTTATTGATGTTTAAGGTCACATACCTATGCATATTTTCAAAATATGCAAATTCAGCAGTTGAAAAAATATTATTTTTCAAAAACATTCAACAAAACCATATCACGTGACCCCTCGTTGGAACGAGCTCGTCGAGCTCGTTCCAACGAGGGGTCACATGATATGGTTTTGTTGAATTTTTTTTTTAAAAATTATATTTAAAATAATAAATTTTGATATCGTCTGCATTGGGTAAAGGGTTAAGTAAATGTGTGGGTGGACCAGTCAATATTTTCAACGTGCAGCCTAAGCTGGTCTCTCCTCAAATAATAAAAAATAGACTTTTCCAATTGCTGCCATTGAATTGAAATGGAAAATACCACCAGCGTTTAAAGGGTTAACCCATTCCATAGCATACCACCACCTGTAGGAACACCGGTGGGAAGTGGATTAGTGCCTCTTTACTACAGTAGACGAAAATTATATTGGTATTATAGGACCCGCGATAACAACACATTGGGCTCGAGCAGTGTTCACGTTTTCGGTTGCCCATTTTGCCAGTTGCACTAAAAATTATGATTTGGCACCAACTAAATTCATTGGCTAAAATTTTGGCACCAACAAAGTTCCTTTTACTTGAAGCAGTAAAGAGCTAAACAGATGATGAAAGAAACAGAAAAACACACTTGAACCCTGTGAGTTCGTCAATAAGGTGTTCGTTAGAAATAGCGTTTGAACAAACTTTCAACGTTAATAGCCAGTGAGTTGTAGTGGGGCGTTGTTTTTTCTCCAATAAAACATGGTAGGTTGTCAAATTTACAAAAGGCAGAATTTAGTTACATAAATACTTCTTACCGTCGCGATTGACTCGCGACGGTATTAAGTATTTATCCAATAAAATGCTGCCTTTCGCAAAGACTCGCGGATTAACAGAAATAAGTCTATTGAACTGTTCTTATCTAAATATTTATTATTTATTTATTTATTTAATTTATTTATTTATTGATGTTTAAGGTCACATACCTATGCACAATGGCTATTCGTGACCGTGACAGTTTTTCGGGTGGAAGAAGCCGGAGTACCCGGAGAGAACTACCGAGCATCGACGAGCAACTGTCAGCTCCTCAACATTCTATCTCAGGGTTACAGCGGTTAAAGATATGTGCACCATCGACGTGCAGAACGCCTTAGTACACGGCATCATCGTGCCTCCATGTAGGCAACCGGGATAAAGTGCCTTGCCCAAGGACACAACGCGGGTCGTCCCGGACGGGGATTGAACTCGGGACCTCTAGCATAGAAGTCTAACAGTATACCACTGAGCCACCGTCTTATCTTAATGCAATAATAGATGTACGCACCGGCATCATTCAACCTGATCATTAACTGGTAGAGTGCTAAATTTTATTTGGCCACCAAAATTTTTTCACATGTCTTTGTCTTGTTACAATTTATAGGAGAGTGCCCACGGGCACTCTCCTATAAATTGTAACAAGGCAAATCTTAACAGACTAAATAATATCACTTCAAAGATAATATGATGCACAACCACTGAATTTGAAGCCTTTAAGTTGCAGTACCTGCACTTCAGCATAAAGCCCAAATATGGGCTTCCAGCACTCTACCAGTTAAATGAATCAGTGGCATAGATATTACTTGTGTGACCGCAGTTATCGCCCTACCAAGGATTTCGACAAAACTTTCGAGTTCTGTCGGATTTTTTCCGTGACAAATTGTTCGTTCACACTTTAAATAATTGCCACTTCGTTTTTCAAACCTTGATCAATTCATCTGGACTAGACAGTGAAGAAAAACCTTTGGCAACACTTTGTTTGGCACTAAAATATCCAGAATGCCTAAAAATTTGGCACCATACGGTTTCGTGCCAGTGGGCCACTGTCCAGCATTATATCTGTTCCTGGTCGTGGCCAAGTTGTGGTTGATGGAAAAACAAGAAAGCTGAGACGTTTTGTAATATTGAAGTTTTAGGAGCAGTGTTACAGTAAATATATATTATTGAATATATATTAAATATAGAATTATTTGAAACATATTGTGCTCATGTGTATCTTGTATCTGATGTGTTAATTATTTATGAAAATAATAATTAGATAATATTATTTTATAGTTCACATATACGTTTTTTGATAATTTTAACATAAGTTTAAATTAAAATGTTTTTAGAGTTTTGTCAGAGAACCTGTATTGGTTCCATCTTGCATCAAGTTGGAGATACATCGAGTATTCTTATTTTCTGGTAGGTGTTAGGTGAGAGGAGAGTGGCTTACATGATTCCATCAAGCCGAAAATTTATTTTCTCATCGGATTTGCATCATGATGTATAATTTTTGTTTTTACAAAATTCCGTTCATTCCTGAAAACGTGAGAGTGACATATAAATTTTATTTTCTCTGACTGGAAAGATTCCTCCGACTAATCCAGATCATTATACCTTACATTATAACCTCAAGCTTTTCTCTACTTTTTTCCGAAGGGAGTGTGGCTGGTGGGGAGGGGGGGGGGGGGGGGTTGTTTGGTTCTTTTACGGTTTTTTTTTTGTGGTGGTAGGAATTCTCATTTTTTAAAATTTTCTCAGGGAACTACGACATTTGATGAGAAAATAAATTTCCAGAACGTTTCTTGGTTTGAGATATTAATGTCTTATCGGACTGGAATTGCGAAGTTTTTTGGCTGATATCTCTGTTTATTTACTTATTGGTGTTTAACGACACTTTCGACAATCAGAGTCAACTAGGGTCACTTCGTGTCGGACAGCTTTTACAGGTGGAAGAAGCAGGAGTACCTGGAGAGAACCACCGAGCAACTGTCAGACTCTCCAACGTACTAACTCCACACAAGCAGGATTTGCATTGGTTGAAGACACGTGCACCATCGACGTGCAGTACGACTTAGAACACAGCGCCACCGTGCCCCCACGCGGGCAATCGGGCTTAAGTGCCTTTCCCAAGGACACAACGCAGTTACCCATGGCGGGGATGGAACCGTAGACTTTTCATAAGAAAGGTGAATTTCTCCCAACTGTCCATGTTGACGAAGTGCGGGTATTCTCTTCTTATTTTGCCAAATGAATCAGTTCAGAGCCCTTCATATTCCTTACACCCCATGACAAAGTGTTGTTCAGTTTCAATTTCGCCTTCATTACATAAACGACATAGCCTTTCTTTTACAGACAAGGGGTTATCATGAAAAGTAGACCAATTGAAATCTTTAACCCGAAGTCGTATTAAAGATATTAATTAGATACCTTTAAAATCGACTCTTCTAAAACAAAGCAAATTTCGAATTGGATGTGGGTATCTCACAATAACAGAGTTTAATAGGGTCCTTTTGAAAAGTTATGAAAATGTTGTAATTTTTCGAAAAGCCCAACAAACATTCTTGTCTTGCACAATACAGTGAGACCCTATTAACTGAATAGCCACTTTGCCAATGAAAATTATTCAACTAACAGGAGTATTCAATTAACAGGGATTGTGTCACATTCCTGTATTCTAGAGATAAACTTAGCATTTATTCTATTAAATCTTATTTGACAGAGCTCCATGAGCTCTGTCAAACAAGATATAATAGATTAAACGTCTATTGGATGTACTGAGGCCAACTCGGTCTATAAACAAAGGAAAACTGGGAAGAGGCAGGGTAATTTCTCGACAGGTTATAATATTTTGTATTCAATTAACAGGAGCTTACTCTATAACCTATATTCAATTAACAGGTCAAATCTGTACTGGAGGTATGTAAACGGTTTTGTGTTAGGAAATTATATTCAGTTAACAGGGTTATTCAGTTAAGAGATATCCAATGAAGTGGGCTCCACTGTAAAATCTTTCCTGTAGTTCGTGTGATTTTATTGTTGGAACAGTGTTTTAGAACTTGCATTTCTATTTGAAAATTGGAATATTTTGTTTCATGAATTTCCATATAAAATGACGAAAATTGCTCGACTGAAGCCACTTCTGAGTATACCGCGATTGCTGTGTGTAATAATATAATTTATTATATGTTATCCTGTGAATTATCGCAAATTATCTAAAAGATATTTCTCGATATCTATCAACTCGATAGATATCGAGCAATATTCCTCAGTAGCTTTTTAAATGATGTCACGCTTCGGCGCATGACGTCGCCTTGAAGGAACGATCAGCTGATCTTTGTTATTGTTTTGAAACGTACTCATTTGGGGTTGAGTTGGGCTGAATATTGTGCAAAAAAATGTCTCGTAGCATATAATAAAAAAAGACAATCTTCTCTATTTTAGTCAGTGTTGGGAATTATCTCATGAGTGTGGACCTGAAAGTTTTATTTTTCGTGAGCGCTTTCGAGGTCCACACGATGAATTTTTTCAGTAGCTTCCTAAATGACGTTACGCTTCGGCGCATGACGAAACCTTGAACGTCGCCTTGAAGGAACTATCAGCAGCTTTTTGTTATTGGCTTGAAACTGTTTGCAGTCGAATTGAGCTGAATATTACGCAGTAAGATGTCATGTAGTTTATAATAAAAAGAAAATCTACGCTATTTTAGTGAATATCGTGAATTATCTCATTCGTGTTGACCTGCACGTTTTCTTTTTCACTCGCGCAAGCGCTCGTGAAAAATAAAACGGTCAGGACCACACCCATGAGATAATTCCCGATATTCACTAAAACAGCGTAGATATCCTCTATATCTTTGGTCGGCCGCTGATTTGTCGCGGTTCTCGCGTGAGAAGGCCTTGATTAACTTTGTGCTCCCAAATGCTCTACTATGCCCACGCCTGTCCTCTTCTCCCAACATCCAGAACGAATTACTTGGTGACATATCGCGCCCCAGCCTTGCCAGTCTCACTGATAAGCATACCAACCCCCTCATTTGTATCACGCAATACTCACATATCCACCACTCTCCCATACCACTTCTCCATTATACTCCCAGTGAATCTTATTCTGTTAGGCTGATATTTTGGGCTGTCTTTCCCAATTTTTCCCCTAGATGCCAGCGACTGCGACCTCGGTCTAAACAACAGTGACCCTTCAAAGATGCTATCAAGGTACTTTTTAAAACCTGGCTTTTCTTTTTCACCAAACCACCTAAATACCTCTTTGCTTTGACTCCTCTTTCGGTAATAACCCTCCTTGACTCTTTTTCTGTCGGTTGTTTAACTCTGGGTTGCACCGACTTCTAAATCAAAGATCTCTATTGAATATGTATCTATCAACTCCCTCACTTGCTCAATCTTTCTGCCTTTGTATTTGAATTCCAAATATTCTGGAACATTAGTTTACACCATTGGCTGTCGGGGAGGTTTACCAAATAGTTAAGACAACAGAGTCTTATCAAGTCTATCCTGTCCTTGATCCCCATCCACCCACGTTCACCAGCGATTGGTTCTAGTGCTGCGGCATTACTCGACCATGTTATCAATCAGTCTGCATCATTTGGCAGAGCTTCCAAGTTCATTACAACCATTTGATTTAAAAGTATCACTTCCGTACCATACGTTAGACTAGGTACGCCCACCATGTCCAAAATGGTTTTCCTCGCGAAAACCTTATTGAAGATATTGCCCCCTAAACGTTTAATTTGATTTGATCCCCCCCCCCCCTCCCACCACCCCCACACAGTCAGTTTATTCGTGCGGGTTCGGTAGATGCCTTTTGCCGTGGTGTTTATATTTACCCCAAAATACTCCAAGTCACCTCTCTATCTCTCTCTCACGACGAAGTTAGCTGCTACCTTCCGAAATGCAGGACTCTTCACCTTCGAGCAGGTGCCACTTTACGATCCACGGGTATAACTTTGCTTTTGTTTCCATTTAGTTCGAGTCTCTGTTATGTTCCCATATCTCCCAACAATTGCCAGCATTTTCTCTAACCCCACTTCACTTTCTGACACTAGTACCATATCATCTGCAAAAAATAGCCATGGGATCTTCAGGTCCCCAACTGCTACCCACTCGTCGCTATGCAGGAGTTTATTCTCTACATCTTTGATGTACAATGCAAAGAGAATGGGCTTAAGGATATACCCCTGATTTAGGCCTATCTCCATTGGCACCCGTTTTGTTGTCATGTTACACATCATTATATAATGCTTTCATAATTCCAACAAACTCGCCTCCAAGGCCTCAAGCGTTCGCCACATACCCTCCCTCCATACTCTATCATATACCATTTTAACATCCCGAAAAACCATAAATTGGGCTTTCGTGGGTTCTGCTATTTGGGATAGTGTGAAAAGATGGTCAGTGACTCTCTTTCCCTTCCTAAAGATATTCTGGGTCTCTCCCCAAAACACCGTCTCTTCAATCACATCCTATAATCTCCCATACTTTTCCAATGTTGCTACAGAGATCCCCCCCCCCCCCCGATAATAATTCAATACTTACCCCCTTTTGTGTATAAATTTGACCTTATTTCCTGTCCATCTATTGAACCGCTTGCTTTTCTATGGCTAAGTTGAATAGGCCGTTGGGCTTTTACACAATTCCTCTCCCCATTTTTAGGAACTCGTTATGAATTTCATCCGTCCCTTCCGCTATTCCGTTCCTTAACCCTTTACGCAACGTAACGACCAAAACCGGCCAGCGCTATTCACAAAAGTCACCAATTAATTTTCATTATTTTCTTTTCTTTGGAACGAGCTCGTCGAGCTCGTTCCAATGCGGGGTCATAACTTAGGTTTTTGAGACAAAAATGAAAAAAAATAGTCATTCAAGAATTTTGTTTGCAAGTGTCGTCTGCTTTTCGTGTTAGGTAAAGGGTTAATTTTGACAACTTGTTTGACCTCCTCTACTATTATTCCGCAGCACACGAAGCTGGATAGATTTTCCTCGACCTCAAAGTGGCACACTCCGATGGGTACACATGCCTCATCGCCTACCATTTACCTTTTCCAAGTGCCTTACTAGTTCTGGTGAATGAAATGCTTCGATACACAGCAGTGTCAATTAATAATGTAAACAAACCGCAGAAGGTGATATTTTTCTTTAACCCTTTACCCAACGCACAGGATATCAAAATTTATTATTTTAATTACTGGGTTTTTTTTAAACGTTCTCAGAAAATGTCAACAAAACCATATCATGTGACCCCTCGTTGGAACGAGCTCGACGTGCTCGTTCCAATGGGGGTATCATGATACGGTTTTGTTGAATTTTTTTTTTTAAATATATTTTTTTCATCTTAGTAAGATAAATAAAAAATAGTAAAATATTTTTTTTCTGATCATCGGCACTGACTGTTCCCATATTTAGTATTAGCTATATTACTATCCGGACTGACTCAGCGGCGCCAGATTATCGTTTGTGAGTTGAGGTGGGGCGATAAAAGGCATAACAGATTCTCTATCGAGGAAGTGCAGTGCGCGTTGAATAGTGTTCGATGTGTGTGTTTGGGGTGTGATATGATATAGCCGCACTTGATGCGCAAGCACGACATTGATGTCTTTTAAACGGCATGTTTTGATGGTTATTTAGACTCTTGAAAACGGATGACCTGTTGCCAGTGGTGATTAGAATATTTTTCCGTGTGTTTGGGCTCGAATGTGGTCCCTGTTGAACAAAATATTGTTAAAACGTGGGTATCGTGGTGGTACGAGGGCTAACTGGTGGTCTATTTGTAGGATGGTTTCAAAGAATGATGAAAAGCACTCCAAACAGGACAATTAGACACTGTCATCAAGCACACAGCAAGCACTCGCCTTGGTGGTCAGAAATTTGGAGAATTTACGTAATTAATTACCCTTTACCCAACGAATCGCCCGCATCCGCCCGCGCAATATGCAAATTCAGCAGCTGAAAAAATATTATTTTTCGAAAAATTTCAACAAAACCATATCATGTGGCCCTCTCTTTGGAACGAGCTCGTCGAGCTCGTTCCAAAGAGGGGTCACATGATATGGTTTTGTTGAAATTTTTTGAAAAAATTTAAAAAATGGTATTTCAAATAATAAATTTTGAAATCGTCTGCATTGGTTAAAGGGTTAACAATGACAAGTTTTTGCTCTAGAAGTATTCAAATATCAAAAATGATCCTTTAACACTTCATTCCCAGAATTGCATTTCCCACATAAAATGGCGATGCAAATATGGCTTAATTAAGCTTAAATTGTATTGCCTTGACCACTGTACTGAAGGAAATTGCTACTTCCCCTCCCCATCCCCTTTGCAATTTTGGATTTTTTTGATTTTTTTATGAATGTTAGAGATCAAAAAGCGTTTCCTCCGTTACATAACTGAACGTTTTAATTTACTTTTAGCGTTATTTCATCAAGCTATAATTAAAACCAAAAAAGAAAAAAACCCTCTTTGGTTTCCTCTGCCACCTCTTGTATTTTCACCATTGTTCTTCAGCATATTTCTTACTAAGAAATAATTTTGGCAAGTAGAATTTTCTTTCTTTATGATTGTTGGCGGGTTGAAATTTCGAATGAAAAAAAAAACTCGTCAAACACATACAGAACACAAGATTGTGTGTGTGTGGTGTGTGTGGGGGTGGGGGTGGGGGTGTGAAGTCGTGGTTTTCTAAATGAATAATTATTGTTCGCTTTGTGACTCCATCCCTTCAGTGGAGGGGGGGGGGGGGTGTTAACTCGTGGTTTTCTAGATGTATAATTATTATTGGATTTGTGACTCCATCCCTTCACTGGAGGGGGGTGGGGGGGGGGGGTAACTCGTGGTTTTCTAAATGAATAATGATTGTTGGATTTGTGACTCCATCCCTCCCCTGGGTGGGGGGGGGGGGGGTTAACTCGTGGTTTTCTAAATGAATAATTATTATTGGATTTGTGACTCCATCCCTTCACTGGAGGGGGTGGGTGTTAACTCGTGGTTTTCTAAATGAATAATTATTGTTGGATTTGTGACTCCATCCCTTCATTGGAGGGGGGGGGGTGTTAACTCGTGGTTTTCTAAATGAATAATGATTGTTGGATTTGTGACTCCTCCCTTCACTTTCCGTGGCAGATTTCGATTACCATTCAGTCATGACTGTATTTTGTACAAACAACAGACCAATGTGATTATGTAGCTGATGCAGTAAACAAAGGACAATCTTCCGAGATAAAAACATTTCTTTTTTCGCTGACGGCCAATCTGGACTCAATTTATTTATTTGGGCTTTAACGACACTTTCGACAGCCAGGGTCATTTCGTGTCGGACAGTTTTACGGGTGGAGGAAGCCGAAATTCCCGGAGAGCTGTCAAAATAAAGCAAAAAACTTTGAACCTTTGTTTCCTGGAATGGAATCGCCATTGTGTACACTTACAGTGAGATTGGTCAGTCCAATATCAATATACAAGGAGGATAAAATAATAACTGCAATCTGCAGTAAGACGTGTAGACCTCTTATCATAAGGCCAAAAAGGGACGAAATTATGCCTAGGAACGAAAAATCGGTCTCGCTAGTGCTAAGGGTTAATTTACATCCTTTCTAAACAGACGATTTTTTCGTAGAGATCTATTTAGTTGTGTGGATCCGACGTAACACGTTCACACAATCATAAGGTTACAATATGAAGTGACTGAAGACGATTGCTATGTCCATATCTGACAGTAAAAAGTGATCATTCAGTGCCCAGTTTAAACGCCAATGTATCTCGAAATAATGAACGATATAAGCTAATCTCTCCAGCCAAGAATTGTGATATAAAGCTTATTTGAAATCATGTCTTTTTTCAACGAAAGCTGTGTTCGTAAAAAAGGCGAATTACAAACAAATTCTAAAATGGATATTTGAATCCATGCTCAAAGGCAAGCCTTAAAACCGGGCAGCCTTTTTATGGAGTAAAGATTGACCCTGAATCCCTTCTAATGTCCTCATTCTTGTAATATCGAGCAATACAAACAAACAGAATAAAGCAGTAATGACAATGATTTGTCATCGTCAAACTAACTTGTATGAAGGCGTGAGACCAGAGGCTAAATTCTCCTTTTCAAGGCTGCGTACATGAATCTGTATGAATATTTATGTGTTTACAGATCAGGTGGGGATAGCGTTATTTCTCTGGTGCGAGAGTTTACAGACTATTGTGTTTTATTTTTAGCTTCATATTTTGGGAAAAATAGCGAGATTGTTTTATCAATCTTGAAACTTTTACTGTGATGTGCAGTTTGAATCTCAATTTCTGTTCTTCCAGCCACTGTCAGCTTCGCTCCACGTGCTACATCAACCTAATATACACTCATCAGTCTTTCAACTCTTATTCTTTTCCACCAGGTGAAATGTGTGCAGAAATATTTTTGTATTCACTCACCTCCGATGTTTCTCTGTGTCAGGTTGAACGTCAGACTGTTGCATTATGATTTTCATCAACTGGACGTTTGTTTGAAAAATATCATCAAATATGACAAGTGCAATGCCATTTGGATTATTTTTTAATCGAACTGCTCTGGTGTTCAGATGAAACAAAATGCCAATTTCGTTACCTTGAAATCCAAACAGAGCCAAATTGAGAATTGCTTTCAGGTTTGGTTATACCCATTGATTGAAAATTAATTCTACACAAAACATAGTTTAGTTCAGTCCACTTAATGTGTAATTGTCTTCGTTCATAATTCTAAAGCCAAATGTGAATTCAAACTAATTCCAGCCGACATCGCATTTCCTCATGCTAAATGTTAGAATCACAAACCACACTTGACATGTAAAAGCATTACACTTGTACCAATGTAAACGGCTAGCTGAAATTCGTTTTGCGTTTTCAAAACTTTCTTTGAAATACAATCAATCATTATAGGCGTGTTGGGGGACATAGTGTTGGGGCGTGGGGGGGGGGGGGGGGTTAAACTTTGGGAAATGCTGTAATTCAACAACAAAAAACCAACAACAAAAAAAGCAACGCCATTAGCTACCATTGAATTTGCTTATACATATCATTCCTTGACCTAAAAATGGCTCTAAAGTCTCTGATCACAAGAGGCTGCCGCCCTGCATCCATGTCTCTATGACCACCATCAATTTAGAATGGTGGTTAATCGATAGGAATTTACCTCGGCAAAATATCATTCATTTTACCAGCCTTGTGGATTTATGTGTTGGGACAGGATACTTGTAAAATAAAATGCTACATACTAATGGGGAGGGGGCCGAAATAAACCAACTCACTACAGCATGATCTTGGCTTTTATCCAACAATCAACTTAATTTGCACCCAAAAACCTCTGAAAAAAACATTTGTATCAGGCACCCCCCACCCCCCCCCCCGCCCTCCCACGCCCGATCCGATTGCGTATCAGACAGATTCAATTTCCGGTAAACACCGCACTATCACATATATGCATTGTTATTGCGCATTAAAATATAGTATGTATTGTCATGACCATGTGCATGTCCTGTAATGTGTATCAGATTCTCCGTCGTGTTTACAATCGGATCGCAACGTGACGGGCTCGTTGCGATCCGATTGTAAACACGATCGAGAATCTGATACAAATTACAGGACATGCACATGGTCACGGTAATATATATTGTCAAAAATCTCATAAGAGTCTAAGCTAGTATACAGTAAAAAATTACCATTAAAATTACGATAGAAGAGCCGGTAACCAGTTGTCGTTACTTCCACAGTCAGTTTTACGACAATAACTGTTACTGATTCGCGTTTTAACCAGTTGTCGTTACTTCCACAGTAAGTTTTACGACAATGACTGTTACAGCTTCACGTTTTAACCAGTTGTCGTTACTTTCACAATAAGTTTTACGACAATGACTGTTACTGCTTCACGTTTCATCACAAGAAACCTTATAAAGGAGTTACCATGCGCTGTGGAGCGGTTTGCATTGGTTTTTGCAGAACAAAAACACCCAGCTCTTTAATTTTTGATTTTGCTAAATGACTTCGTCATGTCGAAAGATGCCTTGTTTTAGAAGATTCAGTTTTTAATGTACATGAACTAATATCTTTAACCTGAAGCCATTGGTCTGCTTTGTATGACACATGAACAGCCCTCGATGAAGAGAAACGAGATACCAGTTCCTCGGGTAACCCCGAGATCGAACAAGAAAAAGGGGTTGTATTGTCGTCAGTAGTGTAATACGCTATTTTTCACCACAATATTTTACGATAGACTTACCGGCAATTGGTTCCCAGTACATTTACCGTATTTTTACCGATTCTTTTACAGTGAAAACTACTGTGGGGTGCATAAAACGAATTCTTTTTGTGACACTCTTTCATTCATTTGTAACCGATTGTCGGTCACTTATAATTTTTCCACTCCGAAGATCTAATTTTGAACTACGAATAAGTCTTTTAACATTAAACATAATTTATTGAAATAGCACTGGATTCCTCAGCTACAGTAGGATATTTCCGTACTAAGAGAGTAATTCTCAGCACAAATTAGTATTTCCAAAAGTCTCCGTTTTCCATTGATAACTTGATTTATATATATTGATGGTTACTATAAACAGCTGTGTCGGTATGGACAAGAAAAGTATATTCAGTTTCATTTGTGTCACTTAACCCTTTACCTAACATACAAAGCAGACGACACTTGCAAACAAATGTATTGAATAATTATTTTCTTCATTTTCTCCCTTAAAAATATAGCTTATGAACCCTCGTTGGAACGAGCTCGTTCCAAAGAGGGGTCATAACTATGTTTTTGAGGGAAAAAAATGAAAAAAATAATGAAAACTGAATGGCAGTTTTTGTGAATAGCGCAGGCGGGGTTTTTCCGTTACGTTGGGTAAAGGGTTAAATGTTATGTAAAAATGTTCCTGCATTATGCTGGGATTGCTATCATTTATAATTTTTCACTTTTTGTTTCCATTCCCTCACACTTTCACGATTGCCTCTAGTATTGTTGATATTCTTTGTCGAGTTGGGTTTAACACTATGGTGGCGGCCACATTTACTTTCAAGAGCTACTATTGTCTTGGAAATGGGCAATGTTTCTCCGTTTGTTATCTTCCTTGGGTTCTTCTAGAGTGTTTTGAATTGAAACACCTACCAAGTGAGAGACGCTTTGAACGCGGTTGTTTCTGTGTTCAGTCTGAACTGCATTTTCACAATCAACTTTTGATGTGTAAAGAGTTTTCTTACTCGCGGTTTCTGTTTTGTCCTCCATTTTTAAAATTAAATTACATACTTCTGTAAGGTTTTCGCTTTCACTATTAAACGCGTCGTTTTCATTTTGTTTCCTCGCAATAAACTGCTTTAAACGCTTCCTGTCTCTAAACAACTTTTTTTATTTAAATTATCTGGAATCACTTGGTGTTAACCTTCACATTATGTAAGGTCGTGTTCATAGGTTTCAACCTGAAACCAACTTGAAAGTTGAACTTGGGCAAGGTTCAGTGTCCGTAACATGTTTCCACACTTGAGGAAATTAAGCTTCCATTTGGTCTGTTTAATGAACATTATTTTCTGTAATTACAGAGTGAGCTCAAAAGTCATTCTTACCCGGATTCTCCACATATTTCATTGATAGTTTTTCCCATCGGGATCTAACTTTGAACTACGAATAAGCCTTTTTACATGCAACACAATTTATTCACATGGTACTGCTTTCCTGTCGACTCGGCTCAAGTAGGACATATCTGTTCTAGGAACGTAATTCACACCACAAATTGGTATTTCTAAAATTCCCCGTTTTACCCTGATAACTTGATTTATATACATCGGTGGTTACTATAAACAATTATATAAATATACGACAAAAACAGAAATATCTTAGAACCAACTTTAGTTTGGTGATGACTGATTGTTATAGTAGATTATAATGAAGATTAGAAGGAATTCGTTAATTACTTAATCTGTTGTACCTGCAAGGTGGTTAAGTATTTTCAATACCCGACGATTACCGTATCGAGTAAACATGAGAAATGTTCACAAACTTTCTCGTGGTTTTCAGAAATATAAATGTCACGAACTTTAGCTCTGTGATACCTAACAGGTTTTTCACAGAGTTGGTCCGCAAGCTTAATTATGCATCCGCTCTTTCCGCCCGGGAGTACAGTGGATTTACTCATACCAACCTCACATAAAATTGCGTAAATACTCTGTCAACGCCTGACGTATGTGTGTCTGGGGGGGATGGGGGTAATGACTTAACAATAATCACATCCAGTCGAACAAAATTCTTGATGGAAAAAGCATGTACTGTGTTCTGCGTTTGGGAGACGCGAGTGTTCCCTTACTCTCTTTTCCAACTTTTCTGGTTGAGTCTCGCATATTTATCCCATCTGAATGACGGAAAAGGCTAACAGTATTTCTCTTTGGATCAGTCAACCTAACGTCCCCAGAAATTCTTGTCTTCGTAAATTATAGTTATTTTATTGTGGTTATAATACCGAATCTTTCATGCCAACATGACAATATTTTGCTTGTGTTTCGCATTTTTTGAAATAGTACCAACAGTTCCAATACATCAGTTTGAACACATTACATTGTACTGTGTTGTTGTTTTACGAGACTACTTGCCGTTGACGAGGTTATCCGCATGTACGGTGTTGTAGTTTCCAGAGACCACTTTTCGGTGACGAGGTTATCTGCTAAGGCTAGCTTTGGAATCATCACCACCCCCAGTCTTCTATACAGCTGTCCACAAACAAGACAAGACTGAACAACTGAATGAAGTCGTGGAGGAAACTTTTGGTCGTTAATAATACATTGTAAAAATTGCAATGCACGAAGTAACAGTTGTGAGATACGAAACGAAGGAAAATGCTGATTACGAGTGTAGCATTATCGCATTGCTCGTGACTCTTGCTTCGCGTCTGTGTAAAAACATTAATATTGATTTAAAGATGAAAGACGAATTATCACCCGCGGCCGTGCACGTTCAATAGTGTCGTCACATGTAAACTCCCCACGTGTGTAAATACAGTATTTACACCTATATGGTCTTGCTCCAATATTTTGGTTTTGATAAAAATATGAATAATTTAATTTATTAAATGTTTACCTTATAATATAGCGGGACATGTCCAACAAAATATTGTCACGATATATATAAACGATATGAACGACACCGAGTGCACGCTGATACTTGACGTTATTATCGGACCTTACGTAGATTATTGGAGTGAAGCGGACACGGCCAGCAGGTTACGTCGTGCCATCCATGTACAACCGGCCTTCGGTTGCCTCTTAAGATGGACAGTGTCTTGGGCTTTCACAATGAAATACATGGACCTCCAACTCCCATCATGTGTTGCAAAAAGTGCTCTAAACGTGATGGTCACAGTACGTTTTCAGTTACTCTTTTTTCAGGGGATAACAGATAGACAGCCAATCTGGTCAGGCCACCTCTCTACGCGGAGAATGTATTATCACTAAATCACACGGAGTGGAGAGTCCAACCATGCAATATTGCAGATTTGTGGCAAAGTAAAACAAGCACAAGAAAAGTTGCACCCAATGGAGCTCCGGGTTAACCCTTTACCTAACCTGAAAAGCAGACGACACTTGCAAAAATAATTCTTGAATAACTAATTTTTTTCATTTTTTGTCTCAAAAACATAGGTTATGACCCCTCGTTGGAACGAGCTCGACGAGCTCGTTCCAACGAGGGGTCATAACCTATGTTTTTGAGACAAAAAATGAAAAAAATAATGAAAATTAATTGGCGATTTTTGAGAATAGCGCTGGTCGGTTTTGGCCGTTACGTTGGGTAAAGGGTTAAACCCGGAGGTCCATTGGCTGAAACATTGCTTGTGTTTTTTGTTCATATGGACAGAATTTGAAAGAGATACTTTGGGTGATAACTCCACTTTATGGGTGAGTTAGTTACAATCCACTCTCCACTACAGAATATTGTTAACTTCTGTATTTGTAACCGTTTTATTATACTGTGAATAAAAGAATCTGAATCTGAAAATGAATCTAAGAATATTTCTCTGGACATGATGCTCATTATGTAATAAGTTTAGATCGCCGTCACTGTGCGTTTTCGGTGTTTGAGTGTTTTAATTGCAATAAAAACATGATTCAATATAACAATAACATGAATTTGGAGGTGGTTACGGTTTATTAACGACCCGAGAGGAATGAAGAACAGTCCAAGGGTTTATTACAGGCCAGAGACCTTCGTCTCGGGCCGTTAAGAATACAGAGGGTTGTTATTCAGTCCTAAAGGGCCGTTAATAAACCGGGGCACTCGCCAAAATCTTGTTATTACTATTATTACCATGCCCCAAAGCGGACGGTGGGCTGTTAATGAATTTTGTTTTCATTAACGCCCGTCGCTCGCTTCCGGTTGCGTGACGTCGTGAATTACTGAGTATTGTCGCCCGTTAATATACTAGAGAACGCCCGCTAAAAGGGTAATAATTGAATTTAAAAGATCGCTACACATATAAAATAGAAAGGATACCTCCTTTCTGAGAAGTTCAGCTGCCGGTGAAAACTTATATTTCACTACAGTTTCTCGTTAGATAATTCTGGTATCTACTCAAATAAGACACAGCGAGTCTTAATCGCTCATCCGAGAAAGCTGTTTAAAGAAGGATTTAAGGCCACGTTAAGTATCTACAACCAAGGAATGAAGTTATGTAATTTTTATAACTCCAATACCCAGATTTCTAATAACACTAAAAACGGACCGTTTTTCCAGGATTTGACTTCTAAATCTCTCATTTCCTGTTTTTAGGGTAGGCAATCTTCTCTCTTTTTTACAATTCCTCAAAGTTCTTCTAAAGTGAAAAATAAAATCATCCAATGGAACCAATCCCCTCAACCTCATCCTGGAATTAACTGGGTGAAATTTGTTTATTTTTGCATAAAATCACCCAAAAGTCTTCAAAACTCATTTTGACATAAAAATAAAACATTTTAGGGACCCCCAATCCAGCCCAGGCCCTTAAGCGTCCTGGTGGTCCCCATTTGAACAAACGTTAATCTTATTCATCCACACGTACAAAGGGCTAAGTTTGGCCATAATTGGCTCCGTTGCTCGAGGGCAGTCTTGTTTTAACCCTTTAACCAACGTAACGACCAAAACCGGACAGCGTTATTCACAAAAAATAACCAATGAATTTTCATTATTTTTTTCATTTTTTGTCTCAAAACATAGGTTATGACCCCTCTTTGTAACGAGCTCATCGAGCTCGTTCCAATGAGGGTCATAACCTATGTTTTTGAGACAAAATATGAAAAAAATTAGTTATTCAAGAATTTTGTTTGCATGTGTCGTCTGCTTTTCGTGTTAGGTAAAGGGTTAAAGAAACGAATGGTAAATTCTCGTTTGGGCTTTATGTTAAATTTAAAACCACTCTGCCCGGGTCTGGAATTATGCCTTGAACAAATTATAATCTCTGGGTCACAGTAATGCCATTTATCAAATATGAAATGTTTCTGAAGAAGATCGTTGAAGAATATTCCTCATATTGTAGTGAGTTGATATATGCTCTCCCAAATCCATAAGGAGCCCAAATTTAAACCCGAAGGCTTGATATGAACGAACTTGAATCCGACCGCCCAAGGATGCTGAAAACCTAATAACAAACAATTTTGACTGGGGGATCTGAAAAAAGAGGATTTATAAAGAATTTTTCTCATATTGTACTGAGTTAAACTTTAGGCTTCCGTAAGGAGCCCAAATATAAACCGATGGACTTGATTTGAACGAACTTGAATCTGTCCATCCACCACTCCGGGATGTCATATACCAGACATTAAATGACTGTGACCGCTGGGTCTGAAGAAAATTTTAAAGAATGTCCCTCATAATGTTATACGTTGAAATTCGGGCTCTTGTAAAGAACCCAAATATGACTCCAAGGGCTTGATTTGAACAAACGTTAATCTGATCCCCCCAAGAATGCTGATTGCCAAATATACAAAGTTCTGACTGGTCGATGTGAAGAAAAAGATTTGTAAAGAATTTTCCTCATATTGTACTAAGTTAAAAGTCGGTCTTCGGTAAGGAGTTCAAATATGAACCCAGGGACTTGATTTGAACAAACTTGAATCTGACCCCTGTAAGCATGCTGCATACCAAATATAAAAAAGATTCTGACCAATGGATTTGAAAAAGAAGATTTTTAAAGAATATTCCTCATATTACATTAAGTTAAAATTCGGGATTCCATAGGGAGCCCAAACTTAAACCAAGGGACTTGGTTTGAGCAAACTTGAATCTCACCCATCTGAGAATGTTGAAAATCAAAAGAGTCTGATTGGTGATTCCGGAGAAGATATTTTAAAAAAAAAATACAAAGTTTGTGGGAGTGACAACTTTATTTGAACAAACACGAATAGACGACGAAGAACATGCATATCAAATGTAGTTCAATAATGTATAGTTCACACCGGACGAACGGCGACGGATGGACGACGGACGGAAAGAGATCAGTAAAGCACCTCTTGAGTTTCGTTCTGGTGAGCTGAAAACAGTAGGCATCCTCTATTTTCTCGGTCGTCACTTGTCATCACTAGACTTCCATCAGCATTAGCAACTCAATAGTTTCCTACTGCGCCCTCCAGAGCGGTAGACTGGCAATACCTGGCTGCGTGGAAGCTCATCGCCAATGTCGGTCCCATAATAATGTCCAGCGACCTCGAAATACATGTTAAAATTGTAGTACAGTCTGCACAAAGACAGTTACAAAGTGTATACGGCTTTCATCAATTTACATCACAGTTGAATGTGAAGCGTTTACTCGTTTATTGTGGTTTAACGACACTTTCAGCAACCTAGGTCATATCGTTTTGGTGAATGAAAGATGTCAGTTTTGATTGATCATACTTTCGGCATATCAAGGGAGCTAATAGAACATTAGTAAAGTAACGAATTATCCCATCTCAAAATCCTGACAAATCAAAAGTGAGCGTAATAAATTTTGTAATGAATAATTCACAGAATCTTTTGACTTCAACCCCCCCCCCCCCCCCCCCCCCCACTTTCAGAACATGTACAGATGGATTTTCATATTTATCTAAAATGAATCGGAACTAGAGATCTTACAAATAGACAGCCATCTCTGCTCGTTTTGTGTGCCAGTGCATTGGCTTTAAAATCGGACTCCCGCGTTGTGTCCTTGGGCAAGGCACTTAATATAAGTTATCTCCGCCAACATGTATGGTACATGGAGATTTAATACCTGGATGTCGGTTTTTAAACACCGAGCCGCAGGCGAGGTGTTTAAATGACACATCCAGGTATTAAATCTCCATATACCATACATGTTGGCGGAGATAACGTTTTTGTCCCGTTTGAAACACAATACAACTTAGTGGAAATAAATTCGTGGACGCATTTCTCACCCCCACAACAATTTGGACCAAATTCGTGATAATAATATTGTTTTTATAATCGCAGAAGACAACAGATAGAGTTACATCCCATGGGTCGTTAACGAAACGAGTAAACAGTATTTTGTTGACATATCGTCCCCTGAGTTCCAACGTGTTCTATGTGCCTACTGGCACATAGAACACATTGGTACTCAGGGGACGAATTATTTGCTCTTATTTTATTTTTATGATTGTATTGTCGGAAATCTGATGATATTTGTGACTATTTTCGGGTTTATTGGTTCGAGCTTTATAATGAGGCGAGCGGAAGCGAAAAGCTTTTATTGAAACCATATACCCCCAATGTTTCGCGTGCGCTTATACCCTGGATGTTGCACGCTCTCATATACCTTGGATGTGTATCCATTGCCATGGCTATTTGTCCAAGACATTCTGACCAATCAAAAGACAGAATTTATCGGGATATAAGGACAACCCCGATTGTCCACATGGGGTCACGATGACGCCGAGTACTAAGGCGTACTACACGTCGATGGTGCGCATGTCTTCAAACAACCTAACCCTGCCTGTGCTGCAGTGCGGAGTTACGATGTTGGGGAGCTGGCAGCTGCTCGTCGTTGCTCGGTGGTTCTCTCCGGATATTCCGGCTTCCTCCACTCGTAAAACTGTCACCGACGCGATATGACCTTAGCTGTTAATGTGTCGTTAAACCTTAATAAATAAATAAAATTGGCTTTGAAATATCTCATGTCCATTACTTAAACAATGACGGATGGATTTTTTCTTATTTTTCTAATTTCGATTACCTTAACAATGACATGTAGAATTTTACACCTGTTTGTATTTATAACCGAAGAAAATATTTTAGCATGTATTCGATGGTTCACTTTTTATAGAAATAGCTAGAAAGTGACATTGATCTTTAGGGGAGCAAACAGCATGATAGGTGTGGCTTCTGTCTTCTTTGTTTTTCAGATCTTCTTGACGCTGTGGACAGGTTTTTCTGTCCGGTGACAATCCAAAGGTCTTTTTTCTTATTTAATTAGGTTTAACCGTGTACACCATCATCGTATATTATTATACAGGGGCGACGGAACGATTTTCAAAGTGAGGGCGGGATGGGGGGGGGGGGGGGGGGGGAGCTGGATCAGGCGATCGTACGAAAATTTTAAATTCCAGGGTTCCAAAACTCCCATTTCCATGCATCTGAACGGATATTTTGAGATTTTTCAGGAGATGTATTTGAAAAATTTCGCACTTTGAGAGCCGTTAAAAAACGTCGGAAAAACATGCAGGTGAGGTCGATTTATCAGCTTTGGTCGTAACGACCAAAATAGACCTCACCTGCATGCTTTACCAGACGTTAATAGCAATTATACTACCTGTGGATTATCTTGTCTGGGGTGGATTTGGTACTTGTATGTCTGTAAGATGACGATCTATTTCAGTAAACCGATTTTTTTGACAAACTGTATACATTTTAGCGTTTTCTGCCACTTACTGCAAAAAAGTGATCCGAAATCCATCGAAACTGAACCAGTACGAGAGAAACATAGCTGGCGAAAATATGGGGGGGGGGGGGGCTCTGGATGCTCCCCTTGTTTCACCAGTCATTGGTTGTGTTAAAATATATGCATACAAAAAATTTGGCCCGGCAAAAAGGTGGGGGGGGGGCTGAAGCCCCCAGCCCCCTCCCCGCCCGGTTCCGCCGGCCCTGCTATATTCATCTTATAATATCAACTGAATCACAAAAAAATAATGATAAATTCACAATAACAAAATTTATCACACGATCTAACACATTTCCGATCATGAAATTCATATCTTAAAAGAGATAAAGCACAATCATTCAGTAACATTTAGAAAGAGTCCCGATTAGGGTTTAATCCCGGAAACTGGTATTCCCGGGTTCCCGGTTTCGAAAGCCGGTCACGTTACCGTGGAAATCTATGGCATGCCACCGGGAATCATGCATGGCGCTATTTGTGTTGAACTGAAGTTTTCAAAATTGAAAACTGTCCCAACGTAACATTGTAAGACTTCATCAGCCCTTTCACGTATCAACTTTTTACAATTCTGCTTCCTGAAGAACCTTTTTCACCAAATCATTGTAGCTCTCAATCAGTTCCAGATTCACTCACTTCAAAGTTCAAACTCGCCTTCATTTTCAAAATCACCAGTATCACTCCCTATTCACTTCCTCCTTCCACATAAACTCCTTCTTCGCTGCCGTCACCAGTCTCCTCTGCTTCAAGCAGAGGAGACTGGTGACGTCAGTGAAGAGGGAGTTGAAGCCTAGAGGTAGTGGTAATAAAACTAGCTATCCTGAAAATGAAGACAAGTTGGAAGCGAGTTTGGGTTTTCACACTTCTCTTATGAAAAGAACTTTTCCGTATGGGGATGGTAGATTGCCAATAAAATGTGTTCATTTTCACGAAAATAAATGCCTCTTGTTACTCTCGTAAATTTATTTGATATTATCTGGGACATTTCCCGGTTCCTGTTTCTGAGTGTAATTTCATTCCTGTTGCCGTTACTTTCGAAAACCGGGAATACATTAAACCCAAGTTCCGATTTACATAGCTTGTATACTTGCGCAAAACGTCGCTGGATACTCGTTGACAGGGAGGGAAGTACACTGCAAAAAATATAGGTTCTCTTTAGAACCAAAACTGGTTCTAATCTTGTCCCTGAGATGGAACCAGTTCGGTTTAAACAATATTTATTTGAAATCAAATAAATTTACCAATGTTAGCATTCAATTTTAACAGAATAATACATGAACTGAAGTAGATTCAGCAGCAAACTTGGAGCTTATTCAACGCAGTCGCCAAACATTTTGAAACAAAGCGAATATAAATACCTGGTATATTGGTTCCAAAACTGGTTCGATATACCAACTGTTCATATCTCCTTTGCTTAATAATAATTTGAGACAACCTCGTATAAGCTCTAAACTTAAGACTGAAATCCCCTCAATTTATGTTTAATTCTGTTAATATTTAATGTCAATCTTTATAAATTTATTTGATTTGAAATAAATACTGTTTAAACAGAACTGGTTCCATCTCAGGGACAAGATTAGAACCAGTTTTGGTTCTAAAGAGAACCTATTTTTTTTGCAGTGTAGGAAGTATTTGGAACTTGGAGGTACGATCATATAAGTGCACCCAGACAGCGATATATATCAGTGGTGACCTGAGTTCGTAAGTTTCATGGTGACAATACAGGAATGCAATACATAACGCTGTGTTTGAAGCTCTCGCACGTCAACATTCAGAAAAATGCTCAATATCTGGCTTCATATTAAACAAATTTCCTTATCGGATCGAAACAATGTTTAATTTGTTAAAATGTGGAGCCAAAAATGTGTATTTTTGCCGACTTTAACCCTTTAGCTAACACTAAAGACAAAGGCATCACTTGCAAATAAAATTCTTGAATAACAACATTTTTTTCATTTTTGCGTAAAAAATATAGCTTTTGGCACCTCATTGGAACGAGCTCGTTCCAATGAGGGGTCATAAGCTATGTTTTTGAGACAAAAATGAAGAAAATATTGAAAATTGAATGGTGATTTCTGTGAATAGCGCTGGCCGATTCGGTTAAATTAAATGTCTTAGTTTAAATTCCGCAGTTTGAAATGTGTGGCAGGTTTCATAATGCTAGTTTGGAACCTGTTTAACCATTAACTAATGCAGGTCTGATGTATTCAAAATTTTGCGTAACCCATTTTTCGTTCACCTGGTCTGAGCTTTGGTTACTTATCGTTCGTTCATTCCCGTGTACTTGATTCAGGTAACCCATTAGGTAACCTAAATATATATGTATCGCAACTATGCTGAGATATGATATATGAACTGTTGTATCACAGCCAAGTTCTTGCACCTATGGCCAATATCCTGATAAATAGAGATGAATCCTTAAGAATAAAAATGAGGCCGTGTTGCAGCAATTCAGATACAAATTTATGCCGTTACGTTGGGTAAAGGATTAAGGCCCGTAGTAAAGTCAAACCAAACGAGGAGCTCTTCGGTCACATCTTAAGAGTAAAGAGTCTGTGCATTCCTTCCTGCTAATTTCCAATACGATTGCAATTTCGGGATAAAGATCGCCCCCTGAGTTCCAATGTGTTCTATGTGCCTACTGGCACTCAGGGGACGAGATATTGTTGTTGACCCAAACTACCACCCCTCTCTCTCTCTCACTCTCTCTCTCTCTCTCTCCCTGTCTCTCCCTCTGCTCTGTCTCTCTCTCTGTGTGTTCCGTCTCTCTCTCTCTCTCTCTCTCTCTCTCTCTCTCTCTCTCTCACACCCTCTCTCTCTCACGATGTCTCTTCCTCTCTCTCAGCTATTTCAGGAAAACGTTATAGAACGCGTCCCTCCTGACCACCCTCTCCCCCCCCCCCCTTAGCCATATCCGTGTTGACCGTGATTCAGAAGATAAGGAATGACATAAAACGCTTTCAGTGACCTCATTGAATGCGTTTAAATAAACTTCTAGTATTGAATGATTCGAAATACCGATGTCGACGACTTTTTAAGCGGATGCTCTAACAAACAACGTACTGTTTGTATCAACGTGATTCGGTGGTTTTTGGGGCGCGCTATTTTTATATCTGCCTATACGGCAGGCCCAAAGCTAGTTTGTTAAAACTGTCCGGCATGGTGGGGCGAGAGTAACAATTTTACCACAGTTTTTTTTCCCCCTTTTCAGTCTAGATATTCCTTCCTTTTCTTTCTGTACTTTCTTCTTCTTCATACTTGTTCCTATCTATCCACCTCTTACTCTCTTTTTCCCTCACTTAGGCGAAGGCAGGAAGACAGCCAATCTGGGTATGTCTCTCTCTGCTGGTATATTTAAGTAAACTTGTTGGTCTCACTCAAACTTATTGGTTTGAAATCTATATTGTGATTTACACATTTTATGTAAATTGTGTTTTATTTTCTGTACACTGGTGAATAAAAATATATCAATATCAATATACGTGTGACGACTGCTTTCATACCAAGGATAAACAAAACGTGAGTATATTTTTCCAAAATGAAAAGTGTAGGGTCGTTGAATGGTCCATTTGTTTTTCATTTTAACGGCTTCCATTGAAAATGTTGGCGTTTAATTGACCAACAATTTTTCCGTCAGACAACGAAAATGTTTGATAGGTAAGGACTGGGAACGACCCCTCCCCCTCACCACGCGACTAATTTAACCCTTTACCTGACACGAAAAGCAGACGACACTTGCAAAAACAATTCTTGAATAACTAATTTTTTTCATTTTTTGTCTCAAAAACATAGGTTATGACCCTTCGTTGGAACGAACTCGACGTGCTCGTTCCCACGAGGGGTCATAACCTATGTTTTTGAGACAAAAATGAAAAATAATGAAAATAAATTTGAGATTTTTTAGAAAAGAGCTGGCCGGTTTTGGCCGTTACGTTGGGTAAAGGGTTATAAAATTCTTTGAGTCAGTTAGATCTGGGCCTACTTTACTGAACTGCTGCATAAAATTTCTTCATTTTAAAACAAGGAGCTCGTTGCAGATACCAAGCGAAGTGGTATAACATCAATAGACAGAAAAACTTTTAAGCCAATATCATTTATTCACCTCCACCAAAATAACAAAATTTCAAGCCACGAATATTTCTCATATGCCACTTGCAATTTAACCGATTCAATCTTGTTTGACGGAGCTCATCGAGATCTGTCAAACAAGATTCAATTGATTCAATTCTTTGTTGCGTTGTTGGGAAAATTCGCTGCTTGGAATTTCCGGATTTTGGCATCAATCATCAGATGGTTAAATGGTGGGGAAAAAACTGGTAAAGAATTGGAAAAAGTAAGAGATGCACGAATGGTACCACACTGCTTTATATGGTGTCCGATTGTGAAGTGGGGCGGCATATTCCAGCTTGAGGGAGAAAATCATTTTCCCATACGCACTCTCTGACCACCAACCGCACGCATAAACACAAGCGGACTTCAGAAAAGACAATGTCGTCTCCAGCGCATCTTGTAAAAGCCATCACGTATCTGATTGCAGGTTGATTTTCTGGTGTTTTTCGGGGAAAATTCAAACTAGCAGAAAACTACCTTTGGAGCTGATCTGGTGTGGAGGCACTACTAAAATTTAACAAGAGAAACAAACTTACTCTGACCAGCATTGGAAAAGTAACTGTGGTATTTATTTATTTATTTATTTATTTATTTATTTATTTATTTATTTATTTATTTATTTATTTATTTATTTATTTATTGGTGTTTAAGGTCACATATTTCTGCACAATGGCTAATCATGAACACGACAGTTTTACGGGTGGAGGAAACCGGAGAGAACCACCGAGCAACGGCGAGCAACTGTCAGCTCCCCAACATACTAACTCCACACAAGCAGGGTTAGCATTGGTTGAAGACAGGTGCACCATCGACGTGCAGTACGCCTTAGTGCACAGCGACACTGTGCCCCCACATGGGAAATGGGGTGAAGTGTCTTGCCCAAGGACACAACGCGGTTGTCGCAGGTGGGATTGGTTGAGTGCTAGAAGCCACTATTGGGGCTTTAAAAATGAGAGTATGAGATCAAACCCCAACATTTTCCTTGCTTATGTTTCATATTTGGTCAAACGCAAATAATATTTTGTTTACATAAATTTATTTTATAATAAATTATTGGAGAGTGCCCACGGGCACTCTCCAATAATTTGTAATAAAACAAATTTTGATGAACAATTTCAGATCACCAAAAAGGATGTAGCTCTCAACCAGTTAATGTGTAGTTAGGATATGAAAGGAGCACGTGACATTTGGTGAGGTGATCAGAGCATTTAGCAGCACCGACGTTTATTTTATGCTTCTACGCACTCACGTTGTAAGATTATAATCCTGCGAGAGTTAATTATTCTGTATTTTAATGTATTTTCTTCTTGTTACCTTTCCCTACCTCAAATCCCGGCAGGCATGCAATCGCGGATGCTGGCAGGTCGATATTTGATTAAATAAGTGACTAATCCCTGTACTGTAATAGGATTTATTATCTGTCTCAACCAAGTACTGATTTATGTGTTGATTGTTGTTCGAAAGGGATGAAGTTAATTTGATTTGGGACTCAAGTTATCATTTTTGTGATAATTGATAGAAAAACTCTTGGTACTCAATTGCAATGTGGGTACAATTGTGGTATAACAATGAAACGTGACACCCCTTTATTTACTGTGGTTTGCGAAGTTAATAACTTTATCAAGATAGTATTTTATTATTTTGTTAAACACGAGTCTCTCTATTTAATCAAATATTTAAATAACTTAATGCCTGTAAGCCGGGCATTTTACGTTGTTGTATAATGAATTTGACCATGTCAAGTTTTCATACCATGGATTCAGATTTCTGGTTTTTTTCAAGGTATCACCGAAAATTACTAAAAAATCTAGAATACTCAGACTAGACAGTAACACGGAGTCCTGGTGGCGCGGTGGCGCGGTGGCGTTGCGGTAACCGGTTCTCGTCAGATCACCGAAGTTAAGGGGACGTCCAACCTAACTTTGGTCAAATTTCATGTAATTTTCTTTCAAGTCTAAAAAAGGCCCAAAATGAATAACCCCAATAAATTATATACCAAAATGCTTGGAATGAAACATAGAACATGTGGAAACTGAAATTTGCCATGGAACTGCTGCCATGTGTAAATAGCACCACCTGAAAGTCTGCTATGGCATAAGTAAGAGAACAAAATTTTTACAATAAAATACCTCAAAATAAAATAACAGCTGTATTCTATAAACATTTAAGTACATACTCGAAGAAATCTTTTCCTAATTCATGAAAGTAATGAAGATTGAGACCAAATGTTATAAGTGGAGTGCTCACTGATTGAAGGCAGACATTTTCTTTTGTTTATGTTTTGATTTGGGGAGTTCAACAAAGGTCAACTTGAAGGAGTCCAGCAGAAGAAGTATGGAAGGACAAAAGAGTGTCTCCCAATATCAAGATGTATGTGTTACTGTAATGGTTTGGAAAGAAAATATGATATTCTCCTATGTAGAATGCACTGCAAAGTCATACATTGTAGTTGAATAAATATATTTACAAACCCCTTGCACTGTAACCCCTTTTATCCCATGCATCAATTTGATAGTGATTAAATTGTTAAATTTGTCTGGTTTATCAATAAGTACATTAGCTTTGTTTAACTCTTGGACACCAATACACTCATGATATCTGTTGGAGAAGAAATAAGGGTAACTGTAACCTGTCACTGCAATAAACCATCTAATGTACTTAAAAGTACATTGTTATTCAAAACACATCAAATCAACCTTACATAACCATTATTGCATGTACTTTCCCCAAGGAGGCTTACTGACATATTGAGATCAGAAGGGCACATCCAGAGGGTCTCACATATTTTTTTCAAGAACGCAGTACACAAAGCAATCCCCAAAAGATGACAAGTGAGCTCCATTTGACACAGAAAATTTTTTTTTTTTGGGTGGGGGGGGGGGGGTGGGGGGTGGGGCTCTCTTCCCTGTATGACTCTACCTCCGGCACTCAAGGCATATGCCTTTTTTCTCAAAGTTTAACTCTTTTTTCTTTTTGAAGATCCTGGCCACACATGTTCCAAACACTATCAGACAGGTAAACCTCCAAATAAGTGTATCTGCAAAAATCATGTTACATTGCAAAACATTCTTTTTAGAGTTTTAGTTCTGGACCTTTCATGCTTCTTACTTCCAACTATAACACTTAATTTATTGATTCATGGGTGAATAGAAAAGTCCTGCCATAATCAACATTTTGAGTTCCATAAGCCTTCAAAACAGCTCCAATAAAAGTGTCAAACATCAGATTGGTGGCTTTATACAGAATATTCATTAGGTTGTTGCTTGATAAGTAATAGGAACAAAATCTTCACAAGAAAATTCTGCAGCAATACAATTGAGGGTATTAGCAGGCACTCTGCAACAAATTGTAACAAATCAACTAGTTATAAACAAAATTTTCTAACTCAAAAGAGTGAAAAAGTACCACAACTCTGAAAAAATGTGGGAAGAAACACATGCTACAGCAGCTACACAGGCATTGTTTCTCCATGATGCTCGATCACAAAACCAAATATCCTTCAAATTGGAGTAGCAATGGTTGAGATACAAGGGGGAATGTTGGTACATGCAATGATGAATGGGTAAGACTAAGATTAAGAGGACAGGGGGTCACCACTGCACGACCCTAGATGCACCTTTGATTTTCCAACTTCCACTAAGTTCCAGGTCTGGGGCATAATAATCGCAACACACCCAACTTATCAGTTCATAATTTCAGTTAAATAAAAGAAATTATCAATTTGAATTAAATAATAGATGATGTAAAAATATTTGGCTTCCTTCGCCTTCTCGTACTATTTAATTACCACAAACAATATCAGTTTGATGCCGACAAACGAAACTGAACGCATGTGTTTTGATTAAAAAGTAACTCGGCATGAATAATGAAGAAATTGCGAATATTTCGTGTATTTCATTTATTTAAAAGCCAATTGCAGCTAATATTGACCGTGCATTCGATAATTCGTTTCGGTTTTGACCACACGGCCACGCTGACACTCCGTGACAGCGGTTATGTTTATTGTGATATGCAAATTGGGGGATGGTTTCCGGTGAAGGAGATTTGTCACATTTGTCAGTGTAAAACGATAAAAAAAACCACTGATCGACATTGTATTACTATGGTTGGTTGGAAGAAAAAACTAAATTCTCAGCATCGTCCAAGCGCACCTTATTTAAAAGCACGAATGCATCATTTTCAACCCATCTTCAATCGGTCCTTTGCAGACATCAAACATACCCGTCTTCAAATTCCATGGTTACTTGGACGTAAATAACTTCGCAGCGACAGGGGGAAATTAACACACTCAATATAGTTCCAGGTCACTTGGAATATACTTCGTGAAAAAGTGATTTCTGAAGCATTCTGCTTACTTTGTTATGAATATTGCCTTATTTTATGTGTATCGTCCCGATTTTATACACTCGGTTATTTTTTTTACAAGTGGTTCATGTTGTCTTTCTAGTGCGCAATAATTCAGATTTTTTGTCAACAAAAAAGTTCAGACGGCCTGTAAACACGAGAGGGAATTTCGAACCATATTTTGCAGTTATGACATTAACAGCTCAAGTACTTGCTGTCACCTGTTTGCAAATCCGCTCATACATTGTCTCGAACAAATAAAGGGCGTGATCACGTCCTTGCTTTCTTACGATTGCCCAAATTGAGTATTTCTGCAAGAACCACATCGTAATCACATGACCGGAAAAACATCGTTGAAACATGGCCACATCCGGAACATCAAAAATTTGTGTTGATGTTATTACATTCAAACGTCAAAACCCACCAGAGTGTGTGTCAAAAAAATGCTTTCTCCGAGTCTGTAGTATGTTATCATTATATTGAGGACAAGGCTTTCGAATTACCGATTATTTTGTGGTTTTACCGGTTCGTTACTTATGCCATTTGCAAATTAATCTTCTTCAAAATCATAAAATTCACTTTTTTTCCTGAAAAAAAATATATGTACCTTTTCTATGCACTTTACTCATTATTTTGATATATAATTTGCCTTTCCTTACTTCTCTTATCTGTTTCTCAGGCATTGGGAAAAATGTCAAAAGATTGACCAAAGTTAGGTTGGACGACCCCTTAAGCAACGTCGTGCCCGGTTAGTCCTTGGATGGTGACCGTCTGAACGATCGATTCGGACTCCCGCGTTGTGTCCTTGGGCAAGGCACTTAACCCCGATTGTCCACATAGGGGCACGATGGCGCCGTGTACTACGACATACTGCACGTCGATGTTGCGCATGTCCTCACCCAATCTAACCCTGCCTGTGCTGCAGTGCGGAGTTACGATGTTAGGGAGCTGGCAGCTGTTCAGTGGTTCTCTCCGGGTACTCCGGCTTCCTCCGCCCGTAAAACTGTCACAGACACGTTATAACCTTGGATGTTAATGTATCGTTAACCCTTAATAATAAATAAATACACGGAGTCCTGTGGAGAATAAACCCGTTCATTTACAGACAGTAATGAAACATTAGAAGTTAGTTGTCATCCAGTCAAGGTTTCGGGGCTGTTACTCCTAAATTCACCTCTAGCTGTCACTCCCCAATATGCAGCTAAGCCAAGAAGCCATTGCTCAGCTGCACTTATGTGAAAGAACGTTATGTGAAGTATGTGCATTCATCGAAAGCCATTCTCTACATTAGCCATTGTGTAAAAATTCCCCCTTTTGCATTTATGTTACATATACATCTTGTGCGTCCCGATAATTCCAATTGCATCTAATCATGTCTACAGCGCAGAGTTACAGAGATTGGAAAAACACTGTTCGATATTCAAGTCATATCAAAATCAAAGCCCGCGTATTTTGTGTACTCGTACCTACAACGGCGTTACCATGGATTGAGTGATTAATGTTAACCTTATATACCACCATGCCTAAAATCACCCAAACAGGTCAATGTACTCTCATTATGATATTTCTTGGATCATTTTGCCATACTTATTGCTTTGTTTTCTTGGGTACTTAATTCTCAACCCGCTGAGTATTTTCACGATATATTTTATCAAATCTGGTCATGGCTGCTGTCAATGCATTCAATTTATAGGGGAGGAGGGGGGGGGGGCGGGGATTTGATTAAATGATTCCATATTATACTTATTTCAGTATCAAGAGAAATCTGTCCTTGGCAGGAATATCCTTCCACAGTATGCAAGGAGTTAAGCTTTCAAAAAGTATTCAAGGTGCTCCAGTTGGATAAAATGTCAATTGCTCCCCCCCCCCCCCCCCCTTCAGGGTAAGCCTATGTACTTTCACCTATGGGGATATGCACTCTTAACCTAGCACGAGGTAAAATGAAATCTGGCGGAGGGGGGGGGGGGGTATTTTTCTGCTACCCATGGCAGCAGAAAAAATATTTTGTCACTTCCCTTCCTTTCATTTTGCCTGTTGTGCCCTTGTCAACATATATATTTCTGAAGCTTGTCAATAACATTTGTGTCAAAAGGTGTATTTATCTTGTCATGGATGTAGAATGTACATATTCTATGGAACTGAGATACCGGGTGTGGTCATTGTATGATTAAGTCGTAGAATGTATACAGTTTATGGTCCTAGTCATGAAATGTAGAAAACATCGATGCCATAAAAACAGTCAGTCTTACTCGCTTTCTTGTTCCAGCAAATAAATATGTGTATAAAATGTTGCGGACGTGTACATGCACAGCAATCAAGAAAATAAATCGCAGGATAAACACAATAATATTTTCACTAGATTGTTTTGAAATCGCCAAGCGAATTTTCAGAAGTCATGCAACGAAGCAAGACCAACGCCATTTTGTTGCCAACGACGTTTTGAAGCCAATACTGTAAAACCTTTACAATTGTATTTTCTAGAATACTGTCGAAAACAAGTTACCACCCCCCCCCCCCCCCCCGCCATAATACCTGTGGGTGGTTATACGAATAGCTCATATTGTGACGTTCTGCATTCCTCTATCGGATCGGGCATACATCCTTAAAACAGGTGAATATTTGCTGGCTATTGACCACTTCACTTCCGTGTGCTTATAGGGAAATGAGACAACATCGCAGTGAGAGAAATTCGGAAGGTCATGGACAGCATGCCACGCCGATTAACCCTTTACCCAACGTGACGGCCAAAACCGACCAGCGCTATTCTCAAAAATCTCCAATTAATTTTCATTCTATTTTCCTTTTTTGTTTCAAAAACATAGGTTATGGCCCCTTGTTGGAACGAGCTCGTTCCAACGAGGGTCATAACCTATGTTTTTGAGACAAAAAATGAAAAAATTAGTTATTCAAGAATTTTGTTTGCAAGTGTCGTCTGCTTTTCACGTTAGGTAAAGGGTTAAGATGTGTTAGATATTCTCGAGGCTGTTCCACCAGGTACTGAACAACGTGACGTTTTTTAAAGTTGTGATGACGTCCGCGGTGCCTAATATTCATTCAATAAAAAAGAAAGCTCAAGAAACCCTTGCTTCACTAATAAGGCATATCCCCCCCTACTGCAAATAGCAGGTTTTCTCAGGAGAATTTACCCGTTTACTGTATACCCACTGGTATTATAGGGAGGTGGCGGGGAGGTGGGGGGGGGGGGAGGGGGCTTAACTTTTTTTGTACAATCATTAACATTTTAAAAGATATGGCAATTTTCCAACTGGTATAGATAAATGTAAAATTGGCTTCACTGGCATTGGGTGCTTAAATCTGAAATAAAAAAATACAAATGCACAATTTCAGATAACCAGAAAATAGTATATGAAATTTCATAGTTGTGACATTTATATATATGGAGCTACTGAAATCACAATGAAAACTGTTCAAAATTTTTAAAATGATGAAATAATATGCCCGATGGTATTATCGTCAAATCGCGGGTGTTTGCCGTCTGATTTTAAATTTTTCAGCTTAGTGATTGGAATGATGCGTACTAAAATATTACTGGAACTAAAATGATAAGAAATGTCACTTGATTTTAACTCCTGGCCAGCGAAATTTAATTGCAGACATTTTGCAACCACTTTGTGGTGTAAAATAGATCAGTGAATCGAAACACAAATATAAAGATGCACGTTTTCAAGTATGGAATGATCTCTCCGTACATTATTACTTCGGTATCTGTCGTATTTTGTCAGTTATGTGTGTAACAATATAGGTGATATTTCAAAGCTTCCAAATTTGAAATGACATAAAAAAAACGTCAAAAATTACGTTACATCCAAAATTCAAAGACAGCAATCTTTTAGTTTTTCATTTTTTATTGTTTTTTTTTTTGTTTTTTTTTGGGGGGGGGGGGGGGGGGGGGTCTCAACAACATACCAAAATTTCATCAAAAGCGGATGAACTTTAATTTTGCGACCTTGACGTCACTGCATCGGCTCCCCAGACAAAATGCTAAAAGTGAAAGCATTTATAGATACGGTGTTTTATAAAGATTATATTCCCAAAATTTCGAGAGGCCGAGGCTCAAAATAAGGTTGTAAGTAAACGCTCAAGCAAACAACCGTAAACTGGCATAACTGGGTATCGGGTGGAAATTTAATTAAAAAACCCGAGGTGGACAATTTCGAAAGATCACATATATAGTTGCGTGAAATTTCATACCTGTGTAATATATATGTATGGAGCTATTGGAATAATAAAAGTAGCATTTTTATTGGAAAAATGCCAAAAAATGGTGTACATTTTGAAGTCACGAAAACCCTTTATCTAACATGAAAAGTAGACGACACTTGCAAACAAATTTCTTGAATAACTTTTTTTTTCATTTTTTGTCTCAAAAACATAGGTTATGACCCCTCTTTGGAACGAGCTCGACGAGCTCGTTGCAAAGAGGGGTCATAACCTATGTTTTTGAGACAAAAAATGAAAAAAATAATGATAATTAATTGGCGATTTTTTAAAATAGCGCTGGCCGGTTTCGGCTGTCGCATTAAGTAAAGGGTTAAAACGTCAAAAACGGCGATAAACGGAAAACAAACCAAAAAGCTATCTCCTTATTTTGTGAGCTCTACAACATACTAACAAAATTTAAAAAAACCGACGCATTTTAAGTTTTGATCCTATGACCCTCTATGACGTCCCCTATGAGTTCGACTTTTACGGTTGAGAATTTCCAATGAGGGTCCCACATTTTTAGATATGTTGTTTGCGGAGATTATATTCGTAAAATGTCAAAAGTCTGAAGCTCAAAATGAGGTTGAAGGTAAAAGATCAAGATAAAATCTTAAAATTCGCATCGCTGCCATCGGGGCCGAATTTTAAAAAAGTTGAAAACGCCTAGAATCTTTCTAATTGTCTACCCGTGTGCCAATTTTCAGTCGTGTGGATGAACGAGAAGTACCTTCAGTTTTTTCTGAACAAAAAAGAGAAAATAGCTAACGATCCCAATCAGTCATTTCAGTTGAATGACTTAATTACATTTTCCTTTTTAAAATTTATCTTCTGGTACTTTAATGCTCCATATTCCGAAAATATATGACCCTGGCTGTTGAATGTGTCGCTACACCACAATAAACAAACAAACAATCCGCCCTATACTTTCAGTTTCATTTAACCCTTCACCTAACATGAAAAGCAGACGACACCTGCCAAAAAAATTCTTGAATAACTAATTTTTTTCATTTTTTGTCTCAAAAGCATAGATTATGACCCCTCATTGGAACGAGCTCGACTGGTTCCAATGAGGGGTCATAACCTATGCTTTTGAGATAAAAAATTAAGAAATAATGAAAATTAATTGGCGATTTTTGAGAATAGCGCTGCCCGGTGTGACAGGAATGGAAGTCCGTAGGAAAATTAGTCCCTCTGGACTATTATTCCGCGGAATTATAGACCTAGGTCTAACATTTCTTGGAATAGTAGTCCGCTGGACTACTATTCCTAGAAATGTTACACCTAGGACTATAATTCCGCGGAATAATAGTCCAGAGGGACTAACGTTCCTATGGACTTCCATTCCTTTTACACCGGTTTTGGTGTTACGTTGGGTAAAGGGTTATGGTGTTAGATGTTGGAACCTTCGACATAAGAATATGAGACCAAAGCGTCTGGTGGCTTTTCTACACGATATTCTACACCCCTTTTCAACTTCGTCGAATGAATTGTGTGTGTACACAGTTTATTTTATTTATTTTTTTTTTGGAGTGGGGAGGGTGGGGGGGGATTGTTGTTAATCTTAAAATAGTGTTAAGTATTGAAACGATCAAGAGAGGAAAATTAGGATTCCGCTCCACAATTTTCCAGGGATTTCTAAATATGACATGCATGCTCTCTCTTCAAATGCAAATATTCTGTAGCTTAGTTATCTAACCCATAACATGTATTACATTTCCCAAATCCACAAATAACATATAACACTATCTGACTGAGTAGAAATAAACAATCTGAATGTGGGTGGAATAATTTATTGTCAAAGGCCAGACTTCAACCTGAAAAATTGCATGAAAAAATGCCGAAACCAGTCATTTTCAGCCATCTAGCAGCTTCAAAAACAGAATTTTCCCACCAACCCCACCTACCCACCCCTGGAACAGAGCATCCCGTTTCTAAAATGCAAAAAATATTTATATGTTTCCGTCTCATTTTTTAGTTACCTCTCTGGTAACAATCCCGTGTAAAAATTACATTTTAAAAACTAGCCAATTTTTCGAAGCCACTGTTTCCCATAATTCATCTGGAAATTTACCCCTATGAATCAGACTCCAACTTTGGGACCAAAACTTCAAATTCTCTTGTCCAACAAAAAGCCTAATGTAATCATATATCTGATACTAAAAATATATCTCTATTTTACATGGCCTTAGTTTCAACATATGCCCTATGTTTAGAATTTCACCCTGTGGAATAGTGCGAAACTGTAGAGCGGAACCTGAGAATAGTGCGAAACTGTAAAGCGGAACCTGAGAACATCAACATGAGCATGGTGATACCATATATAGATCGACGTCATAGTAAGAATCGCAAGCACGTCGAATAAAAACACCAGAGGACCATGTGCGTACTGTACAATCCATCGAAGACATGAGTGGGGAGCAGCATACATGGAACGTTTGTGCCACATTGTCTTATAGAGGTCCGCGAATTAAACATGGCACTCCTCCACTCTTTACTTAAAACATTCATCTCAGACAGAACACCTAACTTAATACTGTGTTTTATTGAACAAACATCTGGTTTACTTACGTACAGCTCCATGACAAAATTAGTAGGACAGTGGGGTTTTATATTCTTTTTTTAATCGAAATAAATTACACATTTTATTTTGATAAAAAGATGAAAAACAAAGGCACTCAAAATATTTTAGTTGCACATTTTGTCTTCAAAATAAATATATTAGACGCGTAAAGCATATCTTAAACTCCCGTAACTCAAATATTGATTTCGACAGCGTTTATTTTTTGAGTGAGAGGCACATTCTGATAAGTTTCATCTCATGCCAGACGTTTTGGGTTTCATCTTTTCCATCCCAGTTTACAAAGCAAAACGTTTCTTTTCCCCGGCCCCTTATAATTGTTGATATCAGAGTCTCTGGAAATGTATAGTTTTTCCATTTACATGCAGTGCAATGCATTTCCATTTTTATTGGGGCTTAACGACACAGCCAGGGTCACCTCGTGTCGGACAGTTTTACGGGTGGAGGAAGCCGGAGTACGCGGAGAGAATCACCGAGCAACGGCGAGCAAATGTCAGACTCCCATTGTACTAATTCCGTACATGCAGGGTAAGCATTGACTGAGACAAGTGCATCATCCACCCGCGGTTACCCTTTGTACACGTCGACACCGTGTCCCCACTTGGGCAATCGGGATTAAGTGCCCTGCCCAAGTACACAGCGCTGTCACTCCTGCTGGGGATCAAACCGCAGACTTTTCTTTTCGCCGCAAGCACTAAGCCGCCACGCTTCCATTTCCCTATTGTTTCACGCTGCACAAAGCACATTGTGAAAATGACCTTGAAGAGAAATTTATGGGCTTCTGCTTGAAAAACTCGGTTTTAGTTTCATTCTTTTTTCGATTTCCACGAAATACTACTGTCACACTAGCACCCAAGCATCATAATACCACACATACAGTGGCGGCAGAAGCTCGATGGAAGTGGAGGGCCACAATTTTCCAGATTACCATGGATCGGCACAGTGGAAAAATGTTACACTGAGATTATTACCATTATGTGGATGTACAAAATATGTATCCGAGTCGAGCTCCGGGTTCTAAGGGCAGATCACGACGAATCGAAGACGAGTCGTGATCTACCCTTAGAACCCGGAGCGAGACTCTGATACATATTTTGTACATCCACATAATGGTAATAATCATTTTATCTTACAATATATTGGGGATAAGTCAAGAATGTAGACGAATATATAACGAACTATTTATTCGTACAGATGAACAAAAAGAAAAAAAAAATGGAACTCACGCGAAAGGAACGTACTTGTATCCGACCTCCTGATACGAACATCTGTATCAGAGGGTCGGATACACGACAGTTGCGGAGTTAATACAGACAAAATACACGTTGATTGTAAGATAAAATCGGATATTGGCAAATGTTCGATTACCCGCGATAACTCGCTAGTCTCTCATTTTGAGTGGTCACTTTCCGGTCTATTTCTTCTACTTCAGTCGGCTTCCACCCCGAATTGCTTGCCTTCGCGTTGGTAGACTGGTCGTGTACAGCACATTTATCAAATGCAAGGATCAGGCGGGACCCGATGGCGCCAGCCAGGACGAGAATACCAGACAAAGTTACATAAAAAACGAAAATTAGTCATCTATATATGCGAGCCTTGTCAGCAAACCTTGTCAAACCTGTTGCAATATCATGTTGGTGTTAGCTTTTACGGGACTGTGTGGCTTGAAGATGGAGGCTACCGGTCTGGGGATGCCTTGGAATGGAAGTACACTAGACAGCACAATCCGGGCAGTATAGATTTGAGCAATGTATATCATTGTAGTACGATGAAAGGAGCTTTGAAATTAACCTTTTCTTGAACTCTTTTCTATTATTAATTGCTCTGGTGCTCAGTTCTAGTTCATTCCATAGTTTATGGAATGCAAAGACGGGTAGATTTTCCAAGGTTTTTGTCCTACTTCTACATCTATGCAAGAAGTGGACTTGGTGTGTTATTATATTAGTTTGATTATTTACAGTGGAGAAGAAATTCGCAAAGGATGCCGGAAGCATCCCATTATGCTAATCAAACAAGAATAAGTAAGCGTGCAGATTATATAGATCTTTTGTCTTCAGAATACCATCTTTGATAAACAGTGGGTCAGTATGAGCATTATATTTCTTACTATTAATGATCCGAATCGACCGTTTCTGAAGTTTAAAAAGTCGATTGTATGCTTTTGAGGCTCCCCATACTGGAATTCCGTAGATGAAGTGATTTTGTATTAAAGTGAAATATAGGCTTTTCATGACTCTATGCGGGTGAATTTTCTTAACTCTATTGAGACTGAAATTGGCAAGAGCAACTTTCGAGCAAATTTGTGATACATGTGCATTATAAGATAGATTTTCATCAATATTTATGCTGATGTAAAGAAGGAACAATATGGGGCCCAATATCCAGCCTTGTGGTACACCACATGTTATTTCAGATAAACCCATTTACTCTCGCCTAACGAAACATATTGAGATCATCTGTTTTGAAGGTAGCTTGTGAACCAGTTGTGAACCAGTTGTGAGCGTTACCTCTTATACTCTTATACCATAATACTCTAGTTTTTGATATAATATCACATGGTTTATGGTATCAAAGGCTTTTGATAAGTCCAAGAATAACGCCAGAGAGGTGTCTTTAGTAGGTTTATCGTTTTCTGAGGCTATGTATTTTAACCATTACATAACAGGATGTAATGCAAGAAGATGAAGATGATTGAGTTAAAAGAGACGGACCGAAGCGGCCAAAGATGTGATTTTTGGCCAAATTCAACTAAATTTGTTTGTATTTGCATATAATATTTAACAGGAATGCTTGTTTTTCGGCACGTTTGCATGCGTCAATTTAAAACTCGTTGTACAACTGCGTAACATATCTGGAAAAAAAGTGTCCTCTCTACCCCCTGATTCCGACATATCTGCACATATGTTTTTAAACGCTGCCTTTATTTAAATTAGGAAAATGACGCAACTGTTTCAGCTAGTCCAACAACAATCTTTTAAATTCTCCAGTGACAGGTAGAGCAGTTCCATTTTGATATGAATCTAAAATGATTCCTTCATGAAAGTGAGCAGTGACTTCCAACAATTTTAGTTGTGTTTATATTTGTCTCAGGATTTCAATCGTCTCCTTTGTTGATTCAGAAACATACTTTTTTAGTGATTTTGAAATTCCTAATCGTATTTATCAGTAGAAGTTCTCAATCTGGCATTTAGTTTTAGTGTATGGTGATTGTTTTAACCCCTTACCTAACATGAAAAGCAGACGACACTTGCCAAAAAAATTCTTGAATAACTAATTTTTTTCATTTTTTGTCTCAAAAACATAGGTTATGACCCCTCGTTGGAACGAGCTCGTTGAGCTCGTTCCAACGAGGGGTCATAACCTATGTTTTTGAGACAAAAAAATGAAAAAATAATGAAAATTAATTGGCGATTTTTGAGAATAGCGCCGGTCGGTTTTGGCCGTTACGTTGGGTAAAGGGTTAATTTACTAGCCCAACATCCATTGCACACGCTTATGAAAATTCGTTAACCCTTTTACTGCCACACCCACTTTATCCATATATGGAGGACCTCTATGTACGCCTGTATGCGAGGAAGTTTAATCAAAGTTATGACATACCTGAAACTCTATCATCTGATTAATTGTTGGAAAGGGCTCTCTGAGCCCTTTCCAACAAGTAAACAGATGCAAGGTTTGATCTGGGCATACCAGAACGTACAGATAATCATAAAATAGGTGACTATAGTCGCTTTCGTCAGCGAAAGTGTTATTATATGAAACTTATCTTGTAAACATGTGTTATCCATTTTAGAAAAAATCGACGCTACGCTATACTAATTTTGTCATGGAGCTGTATGACATTCGTTATTTATTTATTTGGGTTTAACGACACTTTCGACAGCTAGGGTCACCTCGTGTCGGAAAGTTTCACGGGTAGAGAAAGCTGGAGTGCTCGTAGAGAACCAGCGAGCAATGGCGAGCAACTGTCAGATTCCCTAACGTACTAACTCCACACAAGCAGGTTTAGCATTGCTTGACAAGTGCACCATCGACGTGCAGTACGCCTTAGTACACAACGCCACCGTACCCCCACGTGGTCAATCGGGATTAAGTGTCTTGTCCAAGGACACAGCGTGGTTGCCATAGGTGGTATTAGAACCGAGGACCTCTCGGTGAGCAGCCTGCATCTCTACCTACTGAGCCACCGCGTTAAGTTTCATTTTCAACAACATTTTTAAACTATTATCGACAGTGCTGAGACGACATAATTATCACAGAATTAACAAACCATTCAACTAAGTTATCCATCCTATTGTATTATGCAATCTTCATAACAACCGAAGAACACAAATCGATTGAATAAACTCTGACTACCAAAAGTAATCTAATGCTCTATAAATTACCAGTATAAGCTGTACCTACAAAGATTCCGAACCAAACCCTAAGACCATCTTCCACTGTCATTGGAGGAGATTCACCACACAACTGTGAGCATAATGTACACTGAAGCTAGGGTCAGTTAAAAGGGTGTCTTCCCATTAGACCAATTCCCTTTAGACCAATTCCCTTTAATCCACTTCCCAAAAGACCAATTCCCCTTAGACCAACTACATAGTGTTATTGATCAGGGTTGATTAAGGATAATTAGGAAAACATTTATTTATAAAAATCTGCCCAACATCTATAAATATCGACAAGCCAGAAAATGAGCCGACTATCATCTGAAAAATTAGGTCCCCAGAGGGTGAATTTGGTGATGCTACCCTGCACAGCAGGGTAGCATCACTACATTTACCCTCTGTGAACCTCAACCTGAATCAAGGTCTCAAACATAAACAGAAAGAGGTACCCAGAGGATAAACTGGCCCACTGTATGGGATAGCATCAGCAAATTCACCCTCTGGGGACCTCATTCTACAAATGACATACTGCTTATTTTCAGGTTTGAATATCAATAACATTAAATATATTTATAAATATTTATAAATATATCAAATTATTGATACAGAATTATTTTTAAAGTAGAACACACCAGTTGGTCTAAGGGGAATTGGTCTTTTGGGGAATTGGCCTCGTGGGAGTTGGTCTAAAGGTAATAGGTCTAGTGGGAATGAACCGTTGAAAGTATACTGACTTGTCGTTGATAAAATTTTAGAACATCCATGTAGAAGGTTGAACGTTATTATACATATGATTTTTCTCCTTTTAAACAATCAGATGGCGTGAGACAAGGAGAACAAAGAGAAATGAGTTACACAAACCAAGATACATAGAAATTAAATAAAAGAACAGAACATTAGGGAAATGAAATTTAGTGTGAACTATTTAAGTATACGGATAAGAAATACAAGATGAACCGAGATGTTTCTCAAAGTGAGTCCTCGTTCTACGCATATGCACTCTGAAATCAGTTGGGTTAAATGAACCCAAATCAATTGGGTTGAGTGAATATGAACCTAATTGGGTTCATATTCACTCAACCCAGTTGATTTGGGTTGATTTTTAACCCAACTGATTTTAGAGTGTGGTTTAAAAATAATTTGCCTTTGACTGTTATGTTCGAGACTCGTTCAGCTCAAGATAAAGTGTTTTGAGCCCACTGAATAGAAAAGGATTGGTGAAGTTTTATTGGCCACTGCCGGGTTCCGTGAGGTACTTCTAATCAAGCTTTGCATGTATGACGTGGTGCTCTTTCCTTTTATGTGATACTGAAGTAACATGTGGTTTAGTGTCTTGCTGGTTTGACTGTGAAATTGTGCAATAACAGGGACATTATTATTCTAAGGAGTCTAACGTCATTCATATTTCCCCCTAAGGTTTTATTTCTGTGTAATAGTTTGCTAGCAACTTCTTGAGTACCACTCCATCGATATCTTCCCCTACATACTGACCCGTGGCTGCAATGCAGCTCTGTTCCTTTGCTATATTAATAGATCCAGCATCGTCGGCGCCAATCGTCTGTCAGGGGCGTGGGATTCGTGATGGGGAGGGGGCAAGAGAGAGAGTTTAGGCCAAAAATATGTTTACCAACCTATTCATTGTCATCTCATTGGGAATTAGTAGAAAGGGGGTGTGCAGGCTCTTTACTCGTAAGATGTGACCAAAGATTCTGACGTTGGATATGTCTCTACTACGGCTTTTGAAGTAGAGAAATAATACACATTACAAGTTCGAAATGCATCCACAAATTTCTCCATCGGTCCGAAACAATCTATTATGTATTGTACTACAACCATGCTACTAAAGCACATGGGCCACCACTGATATATGGCAATGCGTGGGTGCCCTTATATGGCCATGTCCCACCTTACAAGTTCAAAATGCTTCCTACGTCCCTGTCTTCTGATGGTAATGGTCGCCACAATTCACTGGTTGATCTTCATCTGTCTTATTTCGCATGTAATAAGAAATTACTATCTTACTCTTAATTGGAAGAGTGGTAAATTATTTTTGGTCATCCAAGTTTGTTCACATGTCTTGGCCTTGTTACAATTTATGAGAGATGTGCCTACACGCACTCTCCTATCAATTGTAACAAACCAAATCAATACAGACTAAATAATTTTATTTCCAAGATAATATAAAATAGTTCTACTGAGTATGGCGTCTTATGTTGTGAGACCTCCACTAAAGAGTAAAGCTCAAATATGGGCTTCCAGCACTCTACCAGTTAACTGAGGTGGATGTTATACTTAATTATGAAGACACAAGCCTTGATGTTCTTTACAATGACATTAAAGTTTGTTAATTCACATACAAGTATACGCCCACCCACCTTAAAGAACAAGATTAGAACATCCGTTTGTGCAAAGAGCGGAGGTTTCAAAGTGAGCCAACACGCCAGTGTAAAAATGAGAATTTAGGGCGATCTGTTAACACATACCTCAGCGTTTTCGACAAACCCCTTTTTGAGAAAAGTCTGATATGTTCGCCAGTGTTAGTTGTGCAAAGGCAGGAATGAGCAACCTACAATACAGAATCTTATGTTATGGGTTTCTTTAGTTAGGCTCGGATGATTAAATGGTGACATGTAATCATGTAATAAACCGTTAAGGGTTCCCGTATAGTTCTTTCCAAGAGTGTGTTCCATCCCAAAGTCTCAACCACGGAGTCAACGTTCACCAAGTTTTATACTAGTTAACCCTTTCAACCTCGTTTATATATTTCATGACAGTTCAGTGACATCAGTTGGAAGAGTCTGTAATAATTATTTTGGATAGATCGATTAATATTTTTAACGTGCAGCCCACCGGCTGCACGTTGAAAATATTGATCGATCTACCCATACATTCACTGAGCTCTCACTTACTTTTATGGTTTCAAGATTGCTAGTGACCCTGCAATGGAAAAGCGACATCTAGTGTTCCGATGGTTAAAATGGGCCATGGCTCTAGAAGAATTAACAAGTAAAGACTAAACGTTCATGACATATGCCTAAGATCTGAATATGCTGGCGAACAGAAAGTTGTTGACTAGTTCTTTGTGGTCAATAATATGCGAACGAAACAATCGCCCGCTGACTTCGTTCAGACCTTATTATTTATTTATTTATTTATTTATTTATTGATGTTTTAAGGTCACATATTTATGCAAATGGCTAATCATGACCGTGACAGTTTTACGGGTGGAGGAAGCCGGAGTACCCGGAGAGAACCACCGAGCAACGACGAGCAGCTGCCAGCTCCCCAACATCGTAACTCGCGTTAGATTGGTTGGAGACATGCGCGTCATCGACGTGCAGTACGCCTTAGTACACGGCGTCATCGTGCCCCCACGCGGGCAATGGAGATGAAGTGTCTTGCCCACGGACACAACGCGGTTGCCGCAGGTGGGATTCGAACCGAGGACCTCTCGGTTTGCAGTCTGCACCTCTACCTACTGAGCCACCGCGCTCCCTTCGTTCAGACCTAAAATACAGAAACTACTCGGATCTTTAACAACAATACATGCATTTCGTGGTAGTCACTTTTATTACTTTTAAAACGATCTAATGGGCTCTCCCATAATGTTTTCTTGAAAGGATACTCGCGAGAAGAATAATATACAGGTTGGTCTGTGAAACGTGTGAGAATATAACTGTTATTATTCTGGCCTCAATTGGGATTTTATGGCACGTGTACAGTATTGAGCCATTCTTTGAAAAAGCTATTCTTACTGAATAAGGAGTCAATATAAATAATGTGCTCAGACAGATAATCAGAAGGTTTTTTTTCAATTTAAGTCAGATACCACGTGCGTATCAACAAGAAAGGCACTCAAACGCTTCGAGGTGGTAAGCTTTGACGGATCATCCTACTCTAGACTTTAATTTCACCATGTGTGTGAAATTATTTCACGCTTTGCTTCACTTTCGTAGTATCTGATCGGTAGTAAATCAAAGATTTTAGACTTTTAATCCGATGTCACGCGATATCTACCCCTCTTCTATTGATTATCTTCCCCCACCCCACCCCCACCCAGCTTATCTTCCCTCACTTGAATTTGTTTTCTTTTGCAGAAAATCATCGTTTTCTTTTCAGAACTTGATATTATTAGTTATCCTTGTGTTTTCCAGGGTGTATGGGAATTTACACCGGTTTGGGAACTCATACACCCTGAGGCGAAGCCGAAGGATGTATGAGTTCCCAAACCGGTGTAAATTCCCATACACCCTGGAAAACACAAGGATAACGGATTTATTTCCCAGAGTTTTGGTGTACTTAATACTTTAACCTACACTGTGGGAAAAAACTAACAGAAATTTGTACTTTGCAAGTTTCTTTAATAAAACCAGACAAATGTGGATGTCATTGGAACTGGCTCAATGAGCCAGTTCCAATGACATCCATATCTGTAATATTTTATTGCACATAAATATTAAATTTCCTGTATTTTTATTTTTGTTCTAACATAACGGAGCAGAAGGTATGAATTAATAATTAAAGATGGGTACTTTTTAGCCATATTGCTTGTTCTTGTATATTCTTGTTTTTACACCGTAGTTAAACACGGTGTAAAAAAAGCCACTGTGGATTGCAAGTTACACCGCACCTCTCAGCCAATCGAATTGCAGTATTTTGTTTCATTTGGAAATAAAGAGGCTTACAGAAAATCAACAAAAGCACAATGAGAAATTTGTTGGTCAAGATTGGAGATCTGTACACATTGCGGCAATTTGTTTTGCTCTCACTTTGTTGCAAATACAATCAACTTATTTTGGCTTGCTTGAAACGCTGTTTCAGGGTTGTAAAATACCCATATAACGCATATTGGCAACTTTATGAGGGTGGGTGAGAAAATATATTGTGGCATGCGTATCCTACCCCCACCTGGACATCTGAGTCGCAGGGTGGATAATCGGGGGAGGGGGTAATTTGATAATGGTAATGTGGATCAGGAATAATTTAATTTAAATTTATTACTAAATCTCCCTGCTTATTGAGATGGCTTTGCCAGTTTTATTCTGAACTATTGCTTTTGAATTATATCACTCGGGAGTTCAGAATGAAATGGTTTTGGTGCACGGGCAGGGTTGGCCGTCGGGGGAGGGGACTATGTCAAGGTGAGTTATCCCCCCCCCCCCCCCCTTCTCCTGCCGGAGAAGCCAAGTTCGTCGCGGAGATAAAATTATGCAAACACTATAAATTAGAGATGATAGTCTCGAAGACCCGATACACGTGTACAATAGGAATAAACCGATAGGCATATAATCACTGTTGCGTGGGCAGAGTAGATTCCGAGAGTTCTATATTACTCCGATACCAGAAATTCTCTACGCATCACTAGTCGTCACATATCTAGTCTATGTTGATACCGGTAGTTTTATCGTACTTATTCGATTTGTGGCTTGTGGAACAGAGGTCTCAAAAAACAGGTGTCGTGACTTATCGCTATAACACCTGTTTTGAAACTCAAGTTTCACAAGCCACACATTTTTTGCGCTTCATTTTGACTCACTCGAAGCCTCTAAAGTGGCGGATATTGCGACTTTTTCCCAATTAAAACAGAAAAATTCTCAAACCGCGCCGAACCATGGTCGGCCCTGGGACTCCCTAGCCCCCTGTCGGGGATCATAGTCCCCACGTCGTGGAAATCCTGGGGCCATGCCTTGCGTAACACACTGAAAGAACTGTATGTTTCGACCGAAAGATAAGCAACCCAAGGGTCCGTCCGTCCGTCCGTCCGTCCGTCCGTTGAACTTGTCTGATATTCACTACTTTAAGTGGTAGTTGGTGTAGCCTAACACGAACACTTCTGTTGTTTGTCTGTTGGATATTGTTTCCTTGAATTGTAATTTCTTTCTTGAACGGTTAGGGTTTGGGATTAGCACTAAATGAGAAAAAACACTTACGGGCGCATCCGAAAGGGTGCCCGCTTGGGGCAACACATCCCAGTAGTATGTCAAGGATGAAACTTCCCCCATCAGCACGACATCGGGCAGGACATCGGAAGTGACGTCATGTCACTTAACCCGGTGGCTCCATGTTGTATTGTCATGGTAGCCCGCGTGAGCGGCCATCTTGTGATGTCATCCCCATAGTGATACGCGGTGTTAGTGCGCATACGCAACGCGTGTTGTTAGGGTGATACGAGTTTCCGTCGTCCATTTTGTATACTGGATGCCCCCACCTTGGTTTCTATGGTAGCACGTGGTTGCTACGTGACCCAAAGGCTTCTTATAGGATAGGGGTATGTTCGGGGGGGGGGGGGGGGGGGTGTTCCGTTGTACAGGAATAATTTCCCGTTTCGTAGAATTACCACAAACAACCCGACAATTTATCCAAATCACTAAAAACGACTTTATATTCTACGGATTCCGCCCAGACTCCCTTTAGGACCACCATACCATGGATTTTAATAGTAGCACGTAGTGTTATAGTTCGGGGGGGGGGGGGTAAGTTCGATTGAACTAGAATAGTTTCTCTGGCTCAGATTCCCCCAGAATCCATATTTACTTCGTAAAATTACCACAAACAACCCCATAATTGTTTACTTGGTTCTGATTTCCAGTAAATTCTCGGTTTCTACCAATGTATCTGCAAGCTCTGTTATGACTTCATTGTTCGATGTGCCCTGAACTGGGTAGTCATGAGGCCTCAGAAAACCATTGGTTTTTTTCGAGGCCTTATAGCCACCCAGTACAGGACGCCAGTTGTACATTAAATTTAAATTGCTTGCCTAAAAAAGTCTCTTAATTCAAAAGCAAATAACAAGTTAATAGTTATAAGAACAGTTTGATAGAGAATACAGAGACTGTGTGAACATGATTCCATGTGACTGCTTGTTATAAAACATACTAGTTGTATACATGTAGTTGCTTAGATATCGGTCTTAATGTTCTCTGCTCAGTTCGACTGTAAAATTTCTTTGTCTTTACAGCCCCGTCAGCGAGGTCAACAATGAGGCTGACATTTTGTCCAACACACTCCAGGTATTGGAAAGAGTGCACATGTTCTTCTGTCTGGAAAGAGTCGGAAATGACACTCAGACAGCAAATCAATTACCCCATTAATTAACGTCAATATGTGTCAAGCTCTATTCACAAAAATCGACATACACATTTTATTTTTCCCAAATTTCTACCTCCAAAACACTCCTTACGATCCCTCATTGGGGCGATCTCGCCAAACTCATTCCAACGAGAGGTCAAAAGCAATGTATTTTAGGCAAATAATGTTGTCTGTGAGAAGCGTTAGATGGGATGTTAAGGGGTTGTGTTGTCATAGCGACTGTTGGATCGCGTGGGAACGTGAAAGGGTTTTTTTCATGCGGTGATATACACACTCGTTGCTCGATGCAGAATTCTAGGAAATATTCGAGAACAGCGTTGCAATGAAGTTACCGCTAGAAAGTCATTTCATGCAGGCTACGCCATGGAGCCAAGAAGAGGCGTCAATATAAAATATAGATTAAAGTAACTTATGTCACGCCTTCACCTCGCGTTTTGGCGAGCTCCGATTTTATGTAACATATTTCATCTTACAATCAACATGTATTTCATCTGTATTAACTCCGCAACTGTCGTGTATCCGACCCTCTGATACAGATGTTTGTATCAGGGGGTCGGATACAAGCACGTTCCTTTCGCGTGAGTTCCATTTTTTTTTCTTTTTGTTCATCCGTACGAATAAATAGTTCGTTATATATTCGTCTACATTCTTGACTTATCCCCAATATATTGTAAGATAAAATAATTATTACCATTATGTGGATGTACAAAATATGTATCCGTGTCTAGCTCCGGGTTCTAAGGGTAGATCACGACTCGTCTTCGACGCGTCGTGATCTGCCCTTAGAACCCGGAGCTCGACTCTGATACATATTTTGTATATCCAAATAATGTAATAATCTCTATTTAATAAAATAACACAGACGGGAGTGTGTGATATATACTCCTAGAGGTCCCATTGTCAATTCCGGCCTCTTAACGCTCACAGCACACAACCCACGATGCGAAGATAACTCTTACAATGAAGTGTTGTTGGGTTTAGCCCCACAGCAAATTTGAGCAATGTTGCTTCTCCCTTATACAGCTACTATTGGTATTGAATGCACTGAAACCTTTCTTTTCCCCGGAAGACGAATACTTTTTCTGATACGCACTTTCACATCAGAAGGCTTCAAGCTAAAACCAAAAAGACAATCCGGAATTCTTATGGCGTTGAACTTTGGATGAATATTTTGCAACCGAGGTTAGCGTTTTTAGCATATTCTTCTGTGTCTTGTCAATAGGTATTGTAAAATTTCTAATATATATGTAAGGCTAAAGAAAATTAATATTTTGATTCTCAGGCACCGGCGCATTCGTTTTTTCGGCCCGGGTTCGTGATTTTTATTTCGGAGGTAAAATTCAAAATGTATAAAACTACCATGTGATTTTAGCGGTATCTCATCTCTATTCGATGCATTATGCTGTATACACTGATACAGTATTGTTATTCTTTTCGCGAAATGCGACACGATTCTCATATGTATACAAAATAAATATTTATTTAACTGGTTGAGGACAAGATTATGTTTGGTGGTCTGAATTTGTTCATCAAAAACTTGTTCTGTTACAAATTATTGGAGAGTGCCAACAAACACTCTCCAATAATTTGTAATTTATTATTTATTTTATTTATTAGGGTTTAACGACACTTTAACAGCCAAGGTCATATCGTGTCGGTGACAATTTTACGGGTGGAGGAAGCCGGAGTACCCGGAGAGAACCACCGAGCAACGACGAGCAGCGGTCAGCTCTCCAACATCGTAATTCCGCACTGCAGCACAAGCAGGGTTAGACTGGTTGAAGACATGCGCACCATCGACGTGCAGTACGCCTTAGTACACGGTGTCATCGTGCCCCCATGTGGACAATCGGGATAAAGTGCCTTACCCAAGGACACAACGCGGAAGTCCGAATCGATCGCTCAGATGGTCAGCCATCCAAGGGCCAACCGGGCTCGACGTTGCTTAACTTCGGTGATCTGACGAGAACCGGTTACCGCACCGCCACCACGCCCCTAATAAGTTGTAATAGAACAAATTTGTATAAACAAACTATTATTTATGTTTTACTGAATACGAAAGATGGGTAAGGAAAATGTTACTTTTGCACTGGTATCCTCATTTTTTTTAAAGGCCTGATTGTGGCTTCTGGCGCTCAATCAGTTAAAAACCTCCTTGTTATGTTTTATCTCCGTTTTAGTTGTTCTAAATTGATTTTGTGTTGTGTGATCGCTGTTACAAAAAAACTATCAGCGAAATCCAAATGGAAGCTCGAGTATTTATTTTTAGGCTCTCATGCATCATTGATAATTTACGGGCGACCATTCCAGCAGGAATAAAAAATAAAAATAAAAACCGCCCTCCCTCATTCGTTTTAAAAAAAATGCCTGAGAATTAATTATTTAATTTTGTTTGTCCTAAATGCATAATTTTGAGTGCTTCGTGAAGCACGACTGTATATGCCGTTAGGCAGTAAATGGGTCTATTTGACAAAGGCTTTACATCCGCGATTTGCACAATTTCAGGCGTGTGGTCTTTGCCGCGCCCTGTACATACCTTCAAGACAAATACACTAATACAAGCAAGTATAGACGTAGTATAGGAGGCACAAACGGGCCTTATTACTCGGAGCTTTGCTGGGGCCGCTTCTGTCAACTTATCATAAGAAACGGAGCCGATGTGAGACATGTTTGCCCCAATCCAGCTGGACCCGGTAAGTGGTGTAATTACTGCAAATAGAGTGTGTTATACAGGAGACCTACAGGGATATATAACACCCATACTATACTACCGCACTAAACAACCATGAGCCCACTCACCACACTACCACTCTGTCTGAATTATTTAATACCTTACCAACTGTAGGGCAGTATAACACGTTGAGTGGATCAATAGTACTAAGGGCTAACATGGCACCTTCAGGTGTACAGACCGTACATCCTATACTACCATTCTAAACTACCAAGGACTACCTCGCAGTACCACATAAGATAACCATGCATTACCCCCACCCACTCCACAAAAATATCTGGCATAGCATTACATTCTACCTGTACCAGTCATTGGATAGTATAAAACATTATGTGGGATTGGTGGTACCAGGGGATAACATGGAACTAAAGTGTGTATTACGTCCATACGATACAACCATATTAGTCCAGTACGAGAATCCCGACCACCCCTACCCGAATAACCTAATGTCGGACTGTACAGTGGACAACAACAGCAGTAGTAGATGTACCCGACCGTGCCCCATTGGCCGGATCTCATGCCGGATCTCATATGTGACGTCATAGTGGCGTGACCCAGTGGCGCCATGTTGTGTTGTCATGGTAACCTGCTTGAGCGGCCATCTTGTGACGCCATCCCCATAGTGATACGTGAAGTGAGTCCTGCGCATGCGCGGCGCGTGTTGTTAGGTGATACGTGTTTCCGTCGTCCATTTTGTATACTGGAGGCCGCCATCTTGCTTTCTATGGGAGCACGTGGTTGCTATGTTACCCAGAGGCTTCCTATAGGACAGGGATTTGTTCGGAGGGTATGTTCGATTGAATCGGAGTATCACGAATTACCACAAACAACCCGACAAGTTGTACGATCTCGAATTCTTTCAGAATTCTCTGCTTCTCTCTATCTATGCAATAGTTTTCGTCTACCTGGGCATATTCCTTTGTCATGGAGTATACTCCAGTAGAGTAGAAGAGTCTATCAGCTGGAACAGCCTTGCTTATTGTTACTATATTTCGCTTTTCTGGTCTGTTCTGATTAGTTCTGACCCTATTCCGATGACTCTTGTTGTTTCATTTATCTAGATCACCCAACCAGTTCACTTTCCTGGCGCTAACTAACCAATCAGATTGCTTCACCGCCCCCCCCCCCCCCCCCGTAATCTTTATGTAAAGTTATCTCCCCTTATTACAACGAAGTCCTATACGATTCTCATCAACTCTGTATCCTCGTCCCATGGAATCCTTTTTTGTGAAACGTATCTGGTTATGGAATCCCTTTTTGGTCGTATGATTCCATGAGGTCTATGAGAAAAACCCTCAATGAGGCCTCATTTACTATCCCTCTTAACCTCATTCCGATTGAGGCCATGAGGGCCATGAAAAAATCCCTCAGTCAGGTATAATTTATTATCCCTCTTAGCCTCATCCCGGTATTTAACAGCCATATCCCATGGAATCCCATTTTTTGGAAAACGCCTGTGGCTATGGAATCCCTTTTTGTCGTATGAGGCCATGAGGGCCATGAGAAAAGCCCTCAATGAGGCCTCATTTACTATCCCTCTTAGCCTAATTTCTTTTGAGGTCACGAGGGCCATGAAAAAATCCCTCAATGAGGTATATTATCCCTCTTAGCCTCATCTCGGTATTTAACAGCCATAACCCATGGAATCCCATTTTTGGAAAACACCTGTGGCTTTGGAATCCTTTTGTGTCGTATGAGGCCATGAGGGCCATGAGAAAAGCCCTCAATGAGGCCTCATTTACTATCCCTCTTAGCTTCATTTCTTTTGGGGTTATGAGGGCCATGAAAAAATCCCTCAATGAGGTATAATTTACTATCCCTCTTAGCCTCATATCGGTATTTAACTGCCATATTCCATGGAATTCCATTTTTGGAAAACGGTCTATGGCTATGGAATCCCTTTTTGTCGTATGAAGCCATGAGTGCCATGAGAAAAGCCCTCAGTGAGGCCTCATTTACTATCCTTCTTAGCCACATTTCTTTTGAGGTCACGAGGGCCATGAAAAAATCCCCCAATGAGGTCTAATTTACCATCCCTCTTAGCTTCATCTCGGTATTCGAGAATACCTGACATTGTATTACTGGAGGATACCTTTTATAGGATACTTGTTGTAGAAACTTTACATCCGGGTACTTCATGCTACATCCGGGTACTTATGTTGGGAAAGGTATAAAAAGGGTGCAAGCTCGGCTTAAACCTCATTTGTGTCCTGACCGTCGTCGAGTGAAGACATGTTACCAGTTCGGTACAGATACTGTTCCAAGTTATTTTCGAGATCGGATAATGCCATACAGAAGACACCAGAAGAACCATCATCGGCTCCACTGCAGATATTGTACGAAATTGTTTACCCGATCATTCAGTGCTCGTAGCCATGAAGGACATGACTGTCCAAGAAGAACAGAAGAGCAGATAGATACTGGAGATTCAATGACTGACCAGAATAAAGCACTTTTAGAATTGTTACGAATTGCTGACAATGAGGAAATTGGTGCCGTTCTACGCGCTGCTGATGAAGATTTGGTTACCTGTTTATGTAAATGTGCTACCAACATCCTCGAAGATAAGATACCACTGAGTTTGGCTGAATTGGATGACCTGCGAAAATACGAACTTGCACTGAAGCTGCTAACAGATTATGGAATTTCTACCGATATAAAAAAAAGTATATTACGAAAGAGTTGCTTTCTCTCGGCGCTGATCAATCCAGTCCTAGCTCTGAAAAGGGTATAAAAGGGGTGTATCAACACCAAATGCTCATTTGTTCTACGACCACGAAAGAATGAAGTCATGAAAGTCCATTGCTGCAGATATTCTGAAAAGGCCTTTTCCAGATCAGACAACATGCACAGACACGAGAATGCTTACTGCCCCATGAGGAAATCGGAAAAATCGAACAACACTGCAAGACTAGACAGAAATTCAGATACACTGCGAATCCTATCTGATGCGGATCGACATGAAGCCAAGACTATGCTCAAGACGGCCAGTGATGATTTGATACAATGTATTTGGAATTGTGCCTCGAATATCTTGAAGAGGGCAGTACCTATAACCAAATCTGAGAGAGCTAAGCTGATCCCATACAAACACCAGATTAGGAGAATTGCCTTACCAAAGAGGAAACTATCTTATAGGAAAAGAAGACGGATCATACAGAAAGGAGGAGTTTTAGGAAAGTTAATCAAACCCATCATCAATGTTCTGTCCGATATCCTATAAAAGGGTCGTGCTCGTAAGAAACTTGTTATTTGTAATCTGATCTTCCGCGAAGAGAGCGGACACAATGCAATACAGCTGTGCACCAAAAAATGGTCAAGAGATTCGGACACCGATCAGTCGTGTCGGAACTATCAGAAGATATGGAAGAAGAAGAAGAAGAAGAAGAAGAAGAAGAAGAAGAAGAAGAAGAAGAAGAAGAAGAAGAAGAGAAGAAGAAGAAGAAGAAGAAGGCGAAGACGACGATTAGAGAAAAGAAAAGGGTATAAAAGGGGTGTTGGTATGAACATAAACTCATTTCCGTTTTGAAAGGTCGAAGGGTGAAGATGTCTGTGTCAACAACAGTGTATTTAAAGATGCCTTACACATACAGATCTTCGAGAATGGTGCTGGATTAAAGCTGACTTCCCAAGAACTGGCTCAAGTGAGTCGTGTGGTAAATGCAGCCAAGAGAAAAATTCTAGACATGGATGCTGGTGGAAAGAAACAAAGACATGTGGCTACTGGCCGACCATTAACCACCGAAGTTGCCACCACAACCAAGAGAATAAAGACAGAAGAACTGACTGATGCTTCCACTACAAACAAGAATGAAGTTACTACTCAAACTACGAATCAGTCTGAAGTTTCTACTGAAACAAAGAAAGAAGTTACCACTACGAATGAAGTTACTACTACGAAGAAGCCTGAAGTTTCTACTGAAACTAAGAATGATGCTTCCACTCAAACCACAAATGAAGTTACTATTGAAACTAAGAATACTGTTCAGAAGACTGAGGTTTCCACTGTGAAACAGCTAAAAGACAAGAAAGATGAATCAAAAGAGAAGAAAGATGCCAGATAGGAAATTAAAGCAACCAGCAAAGCCAAGATATCATCTATCAATGAGAGAACGTGTTTTATCAAGAACCTAGCCAGACATTGGGAAGAAGCTCCAACCAACAAGAAGATGAAATGGTTAGCCTATGAGAGAACAACTACAAAGACAAAAATGATGCCTTGAGAAATTGAATTGTATACTCGAATAAAAATGAATGAAATGTTATATACTGTTGTTTGTTTTTTATCTACTTTCTCAACAGAAGTACCCGGATGTAGCATGAAGTACCCGGATGTAAAGTTTGTACAAGTATCCTATAAAAGGTATCCTCCAATAATACAATGTCAGGTATTCTCGAATACCGAGATGGGGCTAAGAGGGATGGTAAATTAACCTCATTGAGGGATTTGTTCATGGCCTCAAACGAAATTAGGGTAAAAGGGATAGTACATGAGGCCTCATTGAGGGTTTTTCTCATAGCCCTCATGGCCTCATACGACAAATAGGGATTCCATAGCTACAGGCGTTTTCCAAAAATGGGATTCCATGGGATATGGCTGTTAAATACCGAGATGAGGTTAAGAGGGATAGTAAATTATACCTCAGTGAGGTATTTTTCATGGCCCTTATCACCTCAAATGAAATGAGTCTAAGAGGGCTAGTAAATGAGGCCTCATTGAGGGCTTTCTCATGGCCCTCATGGCCTCATACGACATAAAAAAAGGGATTCCATAGCCACAGGTGTTTTCCAAAAATGGGATTCCATGGGATATGGCTCTTAAATACCGAGATGAGGCTAAGAGGGATAGTAAGTTATACCTCACTGAGGGATTTTTTCATGGCCCTCATGACCTCAAAAGAAATGAGGCTAAGAGGGATAGTAAATGAGGCCTCATGGAGGGCTTTCTCATGGCCCTCATGGCCTCATACGGCAAAAACGGGATTCCATGGCCACAGGCGTTTTCCAAAAATGGAATTCCATGGGATATGGTTGTTAAATACCGAGATGAGGCTAAGAGGCATAGTAAATTGTACCTCAATGAGGAATTTTTTCATGGCCCTCATGGCCTCAATCGAAATGAGGTTAAGAAGGACAGTAAATTAGGCCTCATTGAGGGCTTTTCTCATAGACCTCATGGCCTCATACGACTAAAGGGGGATTCCATAACCAGAGACGTTTCACAAAAAAGGATTCCATAGGACGTGGCCATTGGATATAGAGGTGATGAGAATCGTATAGGACTTCGTTGTAATAAGGGGAGATAACTCTACATAAAGATTACGGGGGATGAAGCAATCTGATTGGTTAGTTAGCGCCAGGAAAATGAACTGGTTGGGTGATCTAGATAGATGAAACAACAAGAGTCCTCGAAATAGGGTCAGAACTAACCAGAACAGTTATTTATTTATTTATTTATTGATGTTTAAGGTCATATATTTATGCACAATGGCTAATCATGACCGTGACAGTTTTACGGGTGGAGGAAGCCGGAGTACCCGGAGAGAACCACCGAAGCAACGACGAGCAGCTGTCAGCTCCCCAACATCGTAACTCCGCACTGCAGCACAGGCAGGGTTAGATTGGTTGAAGACATGCGTACCATCGGCGTGCAGTACGCCTTAGTACACGGCGTCACCGTGCCCCCACGCAGGAAATGGGGATGAAGTGTCTTGCCCAAGGACACAACGCGGTTGCCACAGCCGGGATTCGAACCGATGACCTCTCGGCTTGCAGCCTGCACCACTACCTACTGAGCCACCGCACTCCCCACTAACCAGAACAGACCAGAAAAGCTAAATATAGTAACTATAAGCAAAGCTGTTCCAGCTGATAGGCTCTTCTACTCTACTGGAGTATACTCCAGGACAAAGGAACATGCCCAGGTAAACGAAAACTATTTTCATGGATAGATAGAAGCAGAGAATTCTGAAAGAATTCGAAATAGTACAACTTGTCGGGTTGTTTATGGTAATTCGTGATACTCCGATTCAATCGAACATACCCTCCGAACATATCCCTGTCCTATAAGAAGCCTTTGGGTAACATAGCAGCCACGTGCTACCATAGAAACCAAGATGGTGGCCTCCAGTAGACAAAATGGACGACGGAAACACGTATCACCCTAACAACACGCGCTGCCCAAACGCACTCACATCAGGTAGCACTATGGGGATGACGTCAAAAGATGGCCGCTCACGCGGGTTACCATGACAACACAACATGGTGCCACTGGGTCAGGTGACTATGACGTCACATATGAGATCCGGCATGAGATCTGGCCAATTGGGCACGGTCGGGTACATCTCCTACTACTAACAGCGGTCAACGTTTTTATGGCCTCGCGTGCGCATCTTGACGTTACGACGTCAATAGCAACGTGAACCATTTCGCAGGGAGAACTTTTAAGAAAACCCAACTTCCTCATCATTTTTCCATCATAAACCATACTATATACCCAGAGCCGTGTGTACATATATCACTATACATACCTTCCATACATACTATATATGCAGAACGTACCCCATTTGCCAGAACTAGTTGGATGGGGCGCAAGCATGTCTCACGTCGGCTTCGGCATAATGTCTCCGGTTCCTATGGGAATTTAACACTAGCGCCGCCGGCAATATGGCCCATCTGGGCCCTCCTATACTACTTATAGATGCTAAAACATCACATATCGTTATCAAGATTCTTCCAAGAATCGTTACCGACACGAACGTGTCAATAGTGTAATTTCTCTGATTAAGCCCTTATCAGTCGTTTCTGTGTTTCCAATAGTGCTTGAATGGATCACTTAAGGGAATAATTTCACTGAATAAGTCTCTTAAAATTCATTTTCGTTTTTTCCAACAGTCATTGAGTGCATTTTTCAGAATTTCTGGAATCGCCCCCCCCCCCCCACACCCCCGCCCCCATCCTTTCTTGAAGTTCATACATGCATTTTACACTCCAAAAAGTGGGTTTGGAAAAACAAATCGAAAATAGGTCATGCTCATTTCTCAGGCATGATATGACGTATGAAATGAATGAATGAATGAACTTTATTTTGCAGCATACAAAAGTACAATAACAATTTACAAGTAACAAATAACAATAAGTGTATACTGCATGGAATGGCATAGCCGGAGAGACTGTTTTCCTGCCACTCCCATACACAAGATTTCTTGACATCAAGGCCTTTTTCTTTTATCTTCTCCTCGGGGGGGGGGGGGGGACGCCTAAATAAAATAAAATGAAAAATCACCACCATGCACCGACCTGGGTCATTTTTTGCTGAAGTTACACCAGTTTAACAGATCAATAATTCGAAAGAAGAAGTAATGGGTTTGAAAGATGAGATCCTTTTATTTTAAACAAAACAATCAGGACAAGACGGGTTGGCTAAGGAAATGATGGAAGAATACGAATTTAGAGTTGTATCAATTATTGACTTTTTAATCAAGGGCCTACTGCATTGTTGTAATTCTGGGTTTAAATCATTCCATATTTACGGAAAAGAATGAGGTGGGAGGTCCGCAGAGAAACGTGTTCTCGGTTTGAGAGTTCGCACGCACCCTGATTGTCTGATTTCCATTCCAGAGGGATTTGTATAGATTTCAAAAGTACTTTCGAAAGATACAGTTTATTATGATACCAGTTATGCATAAACAAAAGAACATGTAACCTATATAGGTCATCGAATTTCAGATTGCCACAATTTTTGAATAATGGTTCTGCATGGTAATTTTTCTGTTCGTTATAACGCGAATAGCCTTTTTTGCAGGGTTATAAATCTATTTGTTGACGGCACATGGCCCCAAATAAGTATACCATACAGCAAATGGCTATGTATAAGTGAGTAATATAATGTCTTTAAGGCCTTAAAAGGAAGACATTTTCGCCCTATTTAGGGTGTAAATTGCCCTCATCATTTTTAAACAAACAACAGATGTGTGTTGTTTAAATTTTAGATTTTCGTCCATGTGGACTCCAAGAAATTTAACTGAAGTTTCTTCTTGTTGGTTACAAATTAATGGAATATCTGTATTATTAAGAGTAATTTTTCTACCAACGGCGTTATAGGAATCATTTTGTGGATGCAGAAACATGGATTTTGTTTTATTAGCATTCAGATATAGTCCATTTGCAGAGCACCATTCACTTATCTTATCAAGTTCAGAGTTGGTCTCTTCTATTGGGTTATCTAGATTGTTACCAGATGTAAAACCCATAGTGTCGTCTGCAAAAGACAAGACATTTAGCAGGGCTGAGTGGCTGATGCCGTTGATGTATAATAAGAAGAGATAGGGCCTAAAATTGAACCTTGAGGTACACCAGTTGTGACCGCCGATGTGTTATTCATAAAAGAGACAAATTGGCATCTTCCAGTTAGATAATCTTTGTAGCATGAATTTGCCAGCCCTCTCATACCATAGGTATGCAGTTTTTTTAGAAGAATTGAGTGATTTATGGTATCAAATTCTTTTGAAAAGTACAGAAACACCGAGGGCGAGCAATCCTTTGTAGATTTATCATTAGCTACTATGGTATTATTTATGAGATGAAGGATAGGGTGAACAGTGGGGTGCCCCTTTCTAAATCCGAACTGATATTTATATATGATGTTTTGTTCTTCTAGGAAAGTATTTAATCGTGCGTACATTACTTTTTCTAGTATTTTGGAGAACGTTGGAAGAATACTAATAGGGCGATAATTAGTGAATAGCTGTGGATCTCCTGATTTAAAAATGGGTGTAATTTTGGCTATTTTCATTTTGTCAGGCACTCTACCGGTTACAAATGATAGATTGATTATATGTGACAATGAACCTCCCACTTCAAATATTATCTCCTTTAATAATTTGGTGGACATATCGTTGCCGTCTCAACTGGATTTGCCACTCACTTTATGAACGCAAGAAATTATTTCTTGTTCATTGGTAGGCTTATAAAAAAATTAGTATCTATTGTTTTTATTGCTCAAGTAATCGGAAAGTTTACGTTAGGTAGGGGGCACTTGATTACTTGTGGTCTTACCGATGTCAGCAAAGAAGTTATTAAATCCGCCAGCGATTCCTTTCATGTCAGTTATTTCCGTATTTCCATCTACGAAATTTGGGGGATGTTGTCGGTTGTTATTTGACTCACATATGGCCTTTCGTGGAATTTCCCATGTTTTTTTTAATGTTATGTTTATTTTCTAGAAGTATCGTATCATAATAATCTGCTTTACAAGTCCGTTTCAGGCGGTTGAATTCATGGCAATATTGTTTGTATTCTGTTTTGTTTTGAGTTGTTGGGAATTTCAGTTTTTTAGCATACAATTTACTTTTTGTTTCTGAGGATTGCAAAAGGTGAAGCGTCATCCATGGCTTTCGTTTTATATTTTTTTTTCTTACAGGGCTTGCTTTCAGGGGAAATGCTTCTTCAAAGGCTTTGAAGAATATGTCGAGGAATTTATTGTGTGCTGAATTTGGACAAATATGGTCTGTGACCTCTGAAAACTCACATGCTGATAAGATTCTTTTAAACCGGGTGATACTCCCCGCATTGATTGACCGTCTTAGATTAGGGGTTGGGACAATTATTCTTTTGTCTGATTCATCTATGTAGAAGGTAGCAAAATGGTCACTGACAACAGTAATTATAATTCCTGAAGTGAAATTATTGATAGTATTGCTAAAGATGTGATCAATCAAGGTAGCAGAGAATTCTGTAACTCTTGTGGGTTTTGTTATAGCGGGTTGGAATCCCCTATTGTATAGCAAATCTATAAAAGTGTTAGTTTTTCGGTGTGTGCTTAAGCTGGGCAAATCTATGTTAAAATCACCCATGAGGTAAACCTTTTTATATTCCTTGTTTATAGTATCCAATAAGTCTGTCAACTTTGAAAAGAACATATCAAGGTCTGCTTTTGGCGCTGTGTTCGGTCTATAAATAATTCCCACAATACAGTTTTTCTTGAGAGATAATTCAACAAATAAAGATTCGAATACATGTGGTATAAATACGGATAGGTCATTTCGTATTTTGAAGGGTATATCGTCATTTATGAACATTCCAACACCACCCATACCATCGTCGTCTTCTGGGCGTGTACGGGAAATCAGGGGGTGGTACCCTTCAAGTTCATACTCTACACCAGGTTTAATATTAAATGTTTCCATCATGCGTATATCACGTCTAGAAAGTTGGAGTTGGTTTGTAGGTTGACCAATAGGTTGTGAATATTTTCAAAGTTTGCGTTCAAACTGCGGCAATTTAAGTTGAGTAAAGAGAAGACTTTGTTTTTGCATTAAATGGAAGGGTCGGATCTTCTTCGTCAGTGGAAAAAACATTATTGAATTTTGCCATGAAATCAAAAGCCTTATTGGTTTGGATTTCATCAAGTGATGTTGTGTTAGCCATATTTGCATGAAGTGGTGGGGATAAAAACTGGTGGTCTGGACAAACTGTAATTACTACAATTAGCTTCGGTAGTTGTGCATTGAATTTGCATGACAAGAGGACGAGGAAAGGAGGAGAAAGTAGTAACTTTGATGTCACGAAAATATAATATATATATATATATATATATATATATATATATATATATATATATATATATATATATATATATATATATATATATATAGCAAAAAAAGAGTGGTATATACTTACGCTGTATTGTAATGTATGTTGAGGAAGCAATGCCTTTGTCTATTCTTCTATACAGATCTTGGCCACAGATGAGCACTAATTGTCGGGCAAAATTGACCCGAGCAATGGAATCAAAAACTAGTTAGATTTACCTGGGCATTATATTTCTAGTCAGTATATTTTCCCCTGTGCTACAAAATGCTCCATCTGCCTATTGGCACATGGAGCACATTGGCACTCAAAAGACGCTATACGTATTGGGTTAATAAATTTCTCTCATCGATACAGATGGATCGTGCGTAGTAACTTTTAAGAAGGACTGATTGTTTGTGCCAAATAACCATAGAAGGAGAAAGCACGACCAGCAAGAACGCCTTTCGTGTCAGTATAACGGTTTTATCCTGTACAATGGATTTTTGTTAAATACAATAATGAAGTCCGAGATAGATTGACCAATTGTTGTGCCAAACAACCATTGAAGGAAGAAAAGAGCACGCTCTACAAGAATACCATTTCGTATAGGTGTAACGGTTCTATTCTGTACGTTGGATTTATGTTGAATTTAATAATCAAGTCCGAAATATGTTGGATATTACCCTTTGGTGGTGGAGTTAAGTTTTTTATAGAATGGTGAGAATAATACTGGTGGAACATTCTCATGTGGACAAGTTTTTCCTTTGTGCATTTCAGCCACGTGATGAAGACGATTTGTTTTGAAATGGATATATAAAATTCTCCGTAATAGATTACTCACCATAACATTTACAGTCACTACAGTTATGTGTGGGAATGTGCGTGAGTATCTTAATAATTTCCCACAAGCACTCATCTCTCACTGATAGTATATAAATAGTTGACGACAAAATAGTATTGGAATAAAAATAATTGTCAGTATCTTTGACTATATCATGATCGCAACGTAAGTGTAAATTAATCTTCGCTCGTCATTTTATAAATATGGTGCCCACATCCGAGGACCTCGATCCCTATGGTCGACGGGTCCTGTTATACAGAACAGCAGAATCCGTGAACCACTGTAAACAAAACATTATTTTAAGTATGTACCTTTAAATAATGCTAGAATCCTTGTAGTAACCATTGCATCTACAAAAATTGCAGTTGGTAAATGTGGGGTCTTGAGGGAATGTATTGGAAAAACTACAGGTGCTTTTCGCGCCACTGACCGCCCACCACTCTACAACTGTAAGTTTGTGGTTGGTTTGCACTGGATCTATTAAAAAATATAACAGCAGCAGTACTCAAGTCTAGTACAGTTACAGTTACCAAGTATTGGGCTCTAAAGTGCAAAAAAGATATACTGTAATTGATATGTGTGGATTGTTTATTGCTATGGCTACATGTGTTTGTGGAGAACCCATCAGCAGGTGAAGCCATACCAACATTCAATCTTATCAATAGTCTTGTGCTATTGGGTGACGAGATGGTTGATGGGGTGGCGATTTTAGTCCTATAACTGTTAGTTAGCACTAGAAAAAAAATATATAACGGTTCGAGTAATCTAAACAGGTGTAGTTACCAAATATTAGGTCTCTCAGTGCAAATATAACATATGCAATTGGTGTGGGGTGGATAGGAATGTGCATTGTTATAGCTACAGGTGCTGGCCTTACCACTGAGCGTCCATCGGCATTACTGGTATTATATTGCGGGGAGAGGGGGAATTCTAAGCAGGTACAGTTACCCAGAATTAGGACCCTCAGTGCAAATATAAGATATACTACAATTGGTATGTGTGGAATGGACTGGAATGTGTATTACTACAGTTACAAATACTGGTCCCACCACTGGTGGTCAAACTGCATTACTGGCGATATGTGTGCGGGAGCGAGAGGTGGTACACGATTTTAATAATCTTACCAGGTAAGCATATAAAGTATATATATATATAAAGTGTGGAGGCAGTATATACATTAGTGTTTTTCTATAAAATGGCAAGACAACAGTTATAATAATGTTGAAGATTATTGTATACACAACCTGGGGCCTAGTATCATTCGGTATGACGGGAAATACAAAGATTGAAAATTGTTGGATACACGGGCTTCCTGTTTTTCTATATGTCGGGTAGTACAACGTATGGACCTGGGACCAACACCAAATGTGTTGAAACTCAATGGAGGTTCCAAATATGGGTTAAGGTCACTGAAGTCATCCAGTGGTCATTGAGAGAATCATTCAGAATTACTGGGAGTCAGATTTTTTTTATTTACCCCTAATGCATTCCCGAAGTTCATACATGCATTTTTTACATTCAAAAAAGTGGGCGTGGCCAAATATTTTGAAAGTTGTCACGCTCGTATCTCGGCAGGGTATGATGTATGGACCTGCGATCAACACAAAATGAGTCAAAACGCAATGGATGTTCCAAAAATGGGTCAAGGTCACTGAGTTCACTCAAAGGTCATTGAGTGCTTTTCCAGAATTGCTAGGAATCGCAGTTTATGTATGACTTCTAATGCATTGCTGAGGTCCATACATGTATTTTATATCCAAAAAAAGTGGGCGGGGGCTAAAAAATTTGAAAGTGGGTCACGGTCATATTTGAAACACGGTATGACCTATGGGCCTGTGATCAACACCAAATGAGACAAAACTCAATGGAGGTTCAAAATATTGGTCAAGGTCACTGAGGTCACCCAGGTGCCATTGAATGCATTTTCATAATTGTTCGAAATCACGTTTCATAACTTCTCCCCTACTGCCCTGCCGAAGTTCATACATGTATTCTCAAAACTTTGACGGGGATAACAACTTTTGAAAGTGGGTCACACCAATATCTTAAGCATGGTATGATATATGGACCAAGGATCAAGACCAAGTGAGTCAAAACGCGGTGGAACTTCATAATCTGTGTTAAGTTCACTGGGGTCACAGGAGTTTCATTAAGTACAGTTTTCAGAATTACTTGAAATTGCATTTTATATCACCAATGCATTTCTGAAGTTCATAAATGCATCTCTTCACTCCAAAAAGTGGTCAGAGTAAAAAATATCCATTTCTAATTCCTTTACAGAACACATAGTATGGTGTTCCTAGAAATTATTTCTGGTTTCACGTTGAATGTTTTCTGAATCCTGCATGAAAATCTTTAAACACTGTTTATGAAAACCTATTTCTGATTTCTTTAATGATATATTATTCCCGAAAATAAATGTTCATCAATTCTCTTTCCATATAGTTCAGTGCTGATGCTTTCATCATTTTGTTATAGGCTTCTTTTTTAGTTTTTTTTAGATGAATAATTATATTGTTTTAAATGATTGAAGGAAACATAAGTGCTAATTGTCTTGAGTTTGTTTAGTGGTCCAATATCAGAGTTTACATAAGCTGATAATCCCCGATTAGCTCATTTGCATAACGGCACACGCTGCTTGGTTAATCATGTATTTTAAAAGGGGTTAATTATTGTCCCGGATATAAGTGTTTACTAGTAACCGTTGTTACGAGTAACTGTTCTGTATATATTGTATTATTTTTCGGAATGCAGTAGTCTGGATGCCGACTGTGAACGGACGACGGCAGGATTCCGCCATACAGTGTAAATAAATAAGGAAAGCTGACAAGCGTTTTTACTGAGCTAATTTTCCCAAAGTTACGATTTACGACACTTGGTGGAGAATCCGGGAAGAGTGACTTTTTACGCTCACTCGCGATCTTGGAGAAAAGACATTTTTCTAAAGATAATCAACATGGAAAACTTAATTCCTTCTAATGTTCAAAACTTGTTACGGCCTCTAAACCTGGACCAACTTCGTCTATCACGGGGACTTCAGGTAGAAGCTTACGAAACCCGTCTGACATTAACTTGGATGAAAGCATCGGATCATTTCAGAAAATTCAAATCAAACTCAAATTTGTATAGAGACAGGAAACGTTTGGATGAATTCATTGAAAGGAAACAACGGGAAAATGCGACTTTTATTGACAGCAAAGTTAAAAATTCGGAATTGTGTAATTTAGTTTCGAAAAAGGAGGAGAAAACAACAGAACATGTGAGTACACAAACCTTTTATGTATCAAAAACGGATTGCGGCACAAGGGTTCAACCTGAACACGCAAATACATCTGTTCAGTGTGTGCCACAGTTGGCAACTATTTCCACCCAAACCACCCCAGAAGAGCCCAAAATTGCATGTCTCGATAACAGCATAAAACATTGTACTGAGCCTAAAAGAGTGACGGAGAAGGTAGAAAGATATTGCATGACTGTCGATTTTGGACTTGAATATTTAATAAAATGGAGAGACCTTCCACCAAGCAAAAATTCCTGAGTTCATGATAAAGATTTGGATGACGCGGCACGTCAGTATATTAAAGAAAACAAACATAGAATACCTGGTCAAGTTCAATGCCCAAATCACTGAAAAAGCGTGACAATAATGATCATGGTGTTAAATTCCTTTCAGCAAACAAGGTAAACAAACAAAGAGAAAATTATGATCGTGCCAGAGCTTGGCAACAAAAGGTGGAAACTTACAAACGGCAACGGTCTCGGCAGCAAAATAGAAACTTCCGTGTAGACTGCACACAGGACACCAGTCAAATTCAAAATATTGTGTATGGATACCGAGAACGAGGAGAACTTTGGGTTTGTGCTGATAATTATGATGGTTTCCGGGATCAAAAGGTGCCTTTAGAGTTAGTGCCACAAGAAATTGTGGACAAACATGAGATTTTCTTTCTCGGACATTGAACAATATTCCAGCTCCGCAAGTACTTCTCAGTACCGAATATATTTCGTTTTACCAAACTTTTTATTTTAGCAGTTTCGAGTTTCCGGCTGAGAAGGACTTGACCGTGTTAACTTATTCAAAGAGCGGACGCTGGTTTATAATTTTATTTTGAGTTCTCTTTGGGGGACCAAAGATTTTTCAGGCAGGGTGTGCTGTTATAGGCTCCTTTTTTAGTTTTTTTCAGATGAATAATTATATTTTTTTAAATGATTGAAGGAAACATAAGTGCTAATTGTTTTGAGTTTGTTTAGTGGTCCAATACCAGAGTTTACATAAGCTGATAATCCCTGATTAGCCCATTTGCATAACGACACACGCTGCTTGGTTAATCATGTATTTTAAAAGGGGTTAACTATTGTCTCGGATATAAGTGTTTATTAGTAACCGTTGTTACGAGTAACTGTTCTGTATATATTGTATTATTTTTCGGAATGCAGTAGTCTGGATGCCGACTGTGAACGGACTACGGCAGGATTCCGCCATACAGTGTAAATAAATAAGGAAAGTTGACAAGCGTTTTTACTGAGCTAATTTTCCCAAAGTTACGCTTTACGACAATTTTCACACAGATTCGAATTTACTGGTAACAGTAAATTCTGTTTCTCCAGTTTTGACTTGCTTCTCTAAAATAATGTGATGACTGTTCAATGTTGACAAGAACTGGTGTTGTTGGGAATGAAATCATTTCCACTTTTGAAACCCGCTTATTCCATCCAAGCAAAAGAAATAGAAGCGATAATGCTAATGTTCTGTTCAGTGTCCTACAGTTGTTGTTGTTGTTGTTGTTGTTGTTGTTGTTGTTGTTGTTGTTGTTGTTGTTGTTGTTATTTTATTATTATTTGAAGTACAGATGGTGCTGTATTAGAATAACTGTAACTAAATTGATGCATCGTTGACGAGCATTTTTCTATAATGAGAAATGACATTTTATCAATTTGGACGTCCCAAGTCGGTCGTTCCATACTGATGAGGCTCGCTAATTGTAGTTATACAAATAGTGTTTACTGAGTTTACCACCGCCCTCAACTCACCCTATACACGTTTGGAACATTGTGTTCTATAATAACATATTCAAATAAGAATAAATTGTTCAGTTATTTAAGAATTGAATTGCACCCAATTCTTATAATTACATTCCGTAACTGTTTAAACTACTTTTTACCAAACAACAAAGCAGAAAGACGAAATAAAACATGTACGAACGAACGAGGCGAAAAACCACCCTCACACAAAATACAAAGCGCACAACTCTGATTTTTAATTTTCACAACTTTGGAAATGGAAACGAGTATTTTAGTAACGGGCTTTATGCCATAGTTGGGAAATGTCACCAAAGAAACAGCAGCGGAATTGATCACTGCGAGAGGCGCTAAAACCCGCCCAAACACCGCGCGAATTACATTCTGTCAACTGCGCTCTACCGTAAATGCGGGTCAAAGTTCGACCAAATGTATTCATTGGAAAATGAATTACATTTGGTCATGACGTTTTCACCAAGCTGACCAATGGGAATTGAGTATTTGGACCCAAAACGTTTTACTACATTAACAATGCAAGTATATTACTATCAACAGTCGCGATTCAATTGTTCGAATAACACGGTATAAGTAAACACCAATAGAGTTGTCTCCACATAGACAATAACTCGAATTCACCAGAAAAGTTCAAGAAGCCAATGGATCTCCGAATTCAACTCTGGGGATTCTTTAGCTTAACCCTTTGCGACTACGGTAGGTAATATTACGTACGAAAATTGCCGTGCGTTCCGACTACGGTACCTAATATTTCGTACCCTGACAATGAACCCGAGCGGGCGCTTTTTCGTCCAGGAACATGATACTTCATAATTTCATTAAATAGGATGAATATGCTAAGTGCATGTGTCAATCAATATTTTCAGCGTGTAACCACAAAATATTAATTGGTCTACCCCCAAATAATGAATATGGACTCTTCCTGTTGCTGTCATTTAACTGATATGGAAGATACCACCAGGGTTCAAAGGGCTAACGATTGCGTTTGACGTCGCCAAAATCTGATTCTTCGTGACGTAAAAACGTCACGATAGCCGTAGTCGGAAAGGGTTAAGAGTTGTATTTTTTATGCATTACTACATCATTTGAGAATTATCATCTGAGTGGAGACTCTCCTCTGGTGCTGTTTCATTGGTAACGCATGTCCTGTAGTGTTGTGCTCTCCATATGGACCCCCATGCAAAGTCTGAAAACAGGACACCTTTGATTCGCCACAAAGGTGTATCAGTAAGGTTCATCTAATAAGACTTGTAACGCGGTAGTCGAGATATCATTAGAAATAATTAATGAGCCTCGTATTATAAAATGTTCAGATGCTTAACCACTTGACTGGGACTGGCAATATACACAGTTCAAGTAAACAATAGTGGAGCTCGTTAACAACCGGACCCAACACTATAAAACTTTTACAGTTGTATTTTCTAGAATTGTATTTTCTGTCTCTGTATATAAATGATTGAAATGAAGCATTATCAATTAAAAAGACCTGGCAATTTACTTCTATGTAAACTTACATGGCCTTTAACTGGTTGAGGGCTACATTTTTGGGGGTGGTGTGAATTTGTTCATCAAAATTTGTTTTATTACAAATTATTGAAGAGTGCACATAGGCACTCTTCAATAATTTGTGATAAAATATTTATGTAAATAAAATATTTGCGTTTGACTGAATATGAAAAATGAGCAAGAAAAACGTTGGCTTTTCCTCTGGTACCCTATAATAAAATATGAAAATAAGAATAATTTTTTTTAAAGCCCTGATAGTGGCTTCTAGCACTCAACCAGTTAAAATGCTAATGTTTCATACCAAACACTCAGATAGATAGGAAATACAATTTTATTTTCAATCTTGTGAAGGTTCTCTGTGGAAATCCCAGAAAGTGAAGCAGTGCTTGTTTACTGTGGTAAACAAGCTTTGCTTTACTGGTAAAATATGACCCTGTAACCCATGCCTGGGGATGAAGGCCTCTAAAATGGACAACATGGGTATTAACTATTGGCTGGACTTGGCTTTTTACCCATGTTGCGGTCATGTTGTGGCCACGATTGACCTTATTCAGAAATATGTTACCTTGAACACCAACATATAAAGAAATAAACTTATAATAGATTTATAGTATATTGGTTCCTGGTCGTAGCTGGTTACATATTTGACAACTTGTCCGCATCAGAAGCTATAAAAGGCAAGCTTTTCTGCAATCATCACGGACGAGATCCAAGCGACCGAAACCGGTCTGGTGATAATAGAACTCCCCATTTCTTTTGGATAATTCCTGCTTAAATATATTATTGGTTATATGTATGGTTGAATACATACTCGTAAACAACTCTAAACGGTGTATCGTCCATTGAGCGTGACAAGGCGCGATCTAATACTAAAGAATTATAGGTGGAGCCATGTTGCACTCGAGGGGCGATATATGGAAAACGCCAAGCAAAGTTTTTTTTCGACTTTTTCCCCAAACACATAGGGTATAATTTCTCAGTGAAACCAGTACTTTGAGCTCATTCCAGTCAGGTGCAGATGCTGTCTAAAAAAATCTAAATTATTTTGAAATATATTCTGGAACTGTTGGATGAAATGTTGTTGGTAAAGGGCTAAGGCCGTTTGTTTTTCGTTTGTTATCTATTGGTCGCTAGCATTTTCTTCCCTGCGTTCTTTACACCTACAACTGGAAGCAGAATCGAGTGTCTCAAAAACATGTCTATACAGAAAAAAATTAAGAGCGTTCTCTTTTCAAACATTTTTTTGCATTTGCAGGCCATAAAATTTGAGAGGAAGATTTTATCGTTCCTCTGGTGGTTATCGAAATGAAAAAACAGATAACCGAAAAGTTGTTCGTATGGAACTACAAACAGTTCGTCAAAAAGTTGTGTCTTATCACATTATTTGATAGCACTATTTTAAAATGTTCCTGTAGGAAGATCCCTCTCTTCAATGCTCAAACTCCCAAGACATCTGACGTCGCCTGTGCTTGCCGCAGATGCTTTCGAAATCTGTGAACTGTCAGACAGTAGAGCCATAGTGGACGTGTCAAAATGCACGGGTTGTCATATTTCCACGCATTAATTCAGGATGATCCGTTATGACACCTAGCAAAATTTCCACCAATGAAGCACCGGGGATTACCCCGGTGCTTCATTGGTGGAAATTTCGCTAGGTGTCACAACGGATCATCTCTGAATTGTATGCGTGAAAAAATGCCCACCCAAGGATTCTGACCCACCCACCCATGGATTCTGACCCACCCACGATGGCCCTACTCCAATCGGTCCTCTTTATTGTATCCAGATGAGGGGTAAATAGATTATCTCAAAATTCGGGATTTTATTTTCTGATTTGGCATTTCAAACAAATAAGACTGGGGACTTCCTCTCTTCTCTGTTTCCAATCTAGCATGCTCGTGCCTCACGACAATCCACTTATGGAGCTGTACAAATACTGAAACACTTTGAAACGGATTTACCTGCAATCGTCGCGACATAACGTTTGCACAGATTGTACACTCTTTTATTGAAACATTACTGAGACAAATTTACTTATCACAAATTATGCGATCTTATGAATAGAAACGTAAAAAATCCATAGCGATTTAGGGCCTACCTATTTGATAATACCTTTCGAGAAACAAAATACTGCTTGCAAACAAGTGAAAAGAAGTAAAAGGCATGCACATGGCAATTCCATGTCAACAATCCATCGCGTTGAACAATTTATTGACAAAAAACGTAAACCATTTCAGCTGACTTAATAAAAGAAATACGAAGAATCGATCAATTCTGCAAACAATCGCCAGTGTCAACAAATTAACATTCTTCTTTTAACCCTTTACCTAACATGAAAAGCAGACGACACTTGCAAAAAAAATTCTGGAATAATTAATTTTTTTCATTTTTTGTCTCAAAAACATAGGTTATGACTCCTTGTTGGAACGAGCTCGACGAGCTCGTTCCAACGAGGGGTCATAACTTATGTTTTTGAGACAAAAAATGAAAAAATAATAAAAATTCATTGGCGATTCTTGAGAATCGCGCTGGCCGGTTTTGGCCGTTACGTTGGGTAAAGGGTTAACCTCTTTCCAACGCGACGCCCTGAAATGGATTATCTTATAATTTCTTTAAATACAGTAGTTTCTGTGGTGGTGCGCGGACGTTTCGGTCCGGATGTTTCGGTCCCGGACGTTTCGGTCCACATTTTTTAGGAAAACGGTAGAGCTGTAGGTTAACCGAAACCGAACCGAGGTTTTTAGTTTTTAAAAAAAAACGAAACCGAAACCGGCGACATCCCGTAATCTAAGGTTTTTCGTTTTTTTTATTAAATACTCTCTTGCTGCAGAAATTCACAGAATGTAGCCATTCCAGAGTAGTGAGAGTACCCAGACACTGCCAATGGCAGTGTCTGGGTTCTCTCACTACTCTGGGAAGGCTACATTCTGTGAATTTCCGACATTTCAGTTTAGTTGTGTTTGCAGCTTTCCTCAAGTTGCATGTAGGTGTCAAACCTTGAAAAATGGACAACACAATAAAAGTTCTGTATATTTAGGTAATTATTATATTGGCCTTCCTGATTCTTCATGTATTATAGCTTATTTCGGGCATTCATTGAGTTTCACTCAATTTCACTACCATTCAGTTTTGACTCCGGACATAAGAATGAGTTTTATTGAATTTTACTTGGCCTCATGAACAAACCGAAAACCGAACCGAACCGAGGTTTTACTCCACCTGAAAAACCAAAACCGAAACCGAACAAGAAATTTAAAAAGCTACAGCTCTAGAAAACGGACGTTTCGGCCCACTTGATTCTGAAATCAAATTATGGGGAAAAAAATTTGTTGGAAACAATGGGAAACAAAAACAACACAGAATTTAAACACATAATAGATTTTTATTTTAGTTCCCTCCAGATATTTATTAAAGGATTCTATTGAATAAAAAGTTTAGTTTTAGATACACTCATATTAATAATTATATCTCTCACTCTCTGCCTCTCTCTTTCTACGGCATAACTGACGAATCTATACGTTGCTTAATTTCGAAGGTTCTGTAATAATTCAATCCTTCATCCAAAAGTTGTGGGAACTGTCAGTAATAATCAGTGTTCACACCAGACCGAAACTGTCTGCTTATCAGATTTTAAGCCATTTTGGATATTTTACTGCCAAAACGTCAATGGGAGGGGAGGGGATGTATTTCGCTGTCTGGTCCAAATAAAGTGGTCGGGTTTTGAAAAATTAACCCTTTACCTAACGAATCGCCCGCATCCGCCCGCGTAATATGCAAATTCAGCAGTTGAAAAAAAAATTATTTTTCAAAAAATTTCAACAAAACCATATCATGTGACCCCTCGTTGGAACGAGCTCGTGAGCTCGTTCTCGTTCCAACGAGAGGTCACATGATATGGTTTTGTTGAAATTTTTTGAAAAATTTGAAAAAATGATATTTAAAATAATAAATTTTGATATCGTCTGCGTTGGGTAAAGGGTTAACTGACAATTATATCAAGAGTGAACAGGCAATTTCGTTACGGAAAAAATCCTAAAGAACACAAAAGTTCTGACGAAATCCTCCGTAGGCGAAACGGGGGGGGGTCACCTATTTATATTTATTTATTTATTGGCGTTTACGGTCACATATTTCTGCATAATGGCTAATCATGACCATGACAGTTTTTGGAGGAAGTCGGAGTCCCCGGAGAGAACCACAGAGCAACTGTCAGCTCCCCAACATACAAATTCCAAACAAGCAGGGTTAGCATTGGTTGAAGACAAGTGCACCATCGACGTGCGGTACGCCTTAGCACACAACTCCACCGTGCTCCCACGTGAGCAATGGGGTGAAGAAGAGTCTTGCACAATGACACAACGCGGTTGTCGCAGGTGGGATTCGAACCGACGACCTCTCGGCTTGTAGCTTGCGCCTCTAACACTGAGCCCCCCCCCCCCCTCCCCCGGGCGGTCACCTAAGTTATATCTATGTTACTGATTCATTTAATAGTCTGAGTGATGTCGGTACACACACCTGTTGTAGCATTTGGTTGATAAAAGATTTATGGACCAATTGATGTTAATCCGCTGGGCTTAGTGGGTCACGTGTCTTTACAAAAAGCAGTATTTAATTGGATAATTACATCATACCGTCGCGAGTAACTCGCGACGGTATGAAGTATTTATCTAATAAAATACAGTCTTTTGTAAAGATGACAACCAACAATGTTTTATTGAAAAAAAACAGCGTATTATTGGAACTAACTGACAAGTGACGTTGAAACTCTTTCCAAACATAATTTCCAACACTTTATTGACAAAAGAAATAATAATTTTTTTTTGTGATTCGTCATCGATCGTGCTCTTCACTGCCTTCAGAGTCTTTCCTTCACAAGTGAAAGAAAAAATTTTGGTCTCAAGATTTTAGCCAATGAAGATTCTTTGGTGCCAAATCAAAATTTTTTGTTCAGTTAGCTAAATTGTCACCCGACAGCTTGAACAATGGTAATAATTTAATTGTACGGCCCGGGGGGAGGGTGGGGGTGGGGGGGGGAGGGGGCTGTAGAATTAAATTATTAGTGACCGACCTAATCAATGTGATATATTGTGTCGTCTGCGAAACCATAGCAAAATTTTAATTAACACGAAACAAAATTAAGCAGATGCCTGCTTGAAAGTGTTAACCCTTTACCTAACGTAACGGCCAAAACCGGCCATCGCTATTCTCAAAAATCGCCAATTAATTTTCATTATTTTTTTCATTTTTTGTCTCAAAAACATAGGTTATGACTCCTCGTTGGAACGAGCTGGAACGAGCTCGTCGAGCTCGTTCCAACGAGGGGTCATAACCTATGTTTTTGAGACAAAAAATGAAAAAAATTAGTTATTCAAGAATTATTTTTGCAAGTGTCGTCTGCATTTCAGGTTAGGTAAAGGGTTAAACACAGGAACGGTGACTTATTGGTTTGGGCATCAGACATCAGATCGAACGGTCGTACTTCGATGTTGATCTATATCTTCTGCTGCTTACCATTGGACAATACAATAAATCCCAGTTGCCCAGGTGGGAGCAATACGGTAATGTGCCGCAGGGTACAGCCCATCGATGGTCCATATACCTTCAGCTAATGCTAACAAGCTCTATTTGGGCCGGGTTAGTAAATCTAATCGTCCGATGTTTGCTCGCTTCTGCCCGGCTTGGTACTCTGGCTTTCTCATTCCCTAAAACTATTCCTAATGATTTCAGGCTGGCTGCTGAAAGTGTCGTTAGAACCCAACAAACAAACAAGTAAAGGTTGAAAAGAGGACGTAAGTATGTTTACCTGAAAGAAAATGTAGCCATGCTACTTGCAACATCCTATTCATTTATTATTATTGTTTAAGGTCACATATTTATGCACAATGGCTAATCATGACCGTGACAGTTTCACGGGTGGAGGAAGTCGGAGTCCCCGGAGAGAACCACAGAGCAACTGTCAGCTCCCCAACATACAAATTCCAAACAAGCAGGGTTAGCATTGGTTGAAGACAAGTGCACCATCGACGTGCGGTACGCCTTAGCACACAACTCCACCGTGCTCCCACGTGAGCAATGGGGTGAAGAAGAGTCTTGCACAATGACACAACGCGGTTGTCGCAGGTGGGATTCGAACCGACGACCTCTCGGCTTGTAGCTTGCGCCTCTAACACTGAGCCCCCCCCCCCCCTCCCCCGGGCGGTCACCTAAGTTATATCTATGTTACTGATTCATTTAATAGTCTGAGTGATGTCGGTACACACACCTGTTGTAGCATTTGGTTGATAAAAGATTTATGGACCAATTGATGTTAATCCGCTGGGCTTAGTGGGTCACGTGTCTTTACAAAAAGCAGTATTTAATTGGATAATTACATCATACCGTCGCGAGTAACTCGCGACGGTATGAAGTATTTATCTAATAAAATACAGTCTTTTGTAAAGATGACAACCAACAATGTTTTATTGAAAAAAAAACAGCGTGTTATTGGAACTAACTGACAAGTGACGTTGAAACTCTTTCCAAACATAATTTCCAACACTTTATTGACAAAAGAAATAATAATTTTTTTTTGTGATTCGTCATCGATCGTGCTCTTCACTGCCTTCAGAGTCTTTCCTTCACAAGTGAAAGAAAAAATTTTGGTCTCAAGATTTTAGCCAATGAAGATTCTTTGGTGCCAAATCAAAATTTTTTGTTCAGTTAGCTAAATTGTCACCCGACAGCTTGAACAATGGTAATAATTTAATTGTACGGCCCGGGGGGAGGGTGGGGGTGGGGGGGGGGGAGGGGGCTGTAGAATTAAATTATTAGTGACCGACCTAATCAATGTGATATATTGTGTCGTCTGCGAAACCATAGCAAAATTTTAATTAACACGAAACAAAATTAAGCAGATGCCTGCTTGAAAGTGTTAACCCTTTACCTAACGTAACGGCCAAAACCGGCCATCGCTATTCTCAAAAATCGCCAATTAATTTTCATTATTTTTTTCATTTTTTGTCTCAAAAACATAGGTTATGACTCCTCGTTGGAACGAGCTGGAACGAGCTCGTTCCAACGAGGGGTCATAACCTATGTTTTTGAGACAAAAAATGAAAAAAATTAGTTATTCAAGAATTATTTTTGCAAGTGTCGTCTGCATTTCAGGTTAGGTAAAGGGTTAAACACAGGAACGGTGACTTATTGGTTTGGGCATCAGACATCAGATCGAACGGTCGTACTTCGATGTTGATCTATATCTTCTGCTGCTTACCATTGGACAATACAATAAATCCCAGTTGCCCAGGTGGGAGCAATACGGTAATGTGCCGCAGGGTACAGCCCATCGATGGTCCATATACCTTCAGCTAATGCTAACAAGCTCTATTTGGGCCGGGTTAGTAAATCTAATCGTCCGATGTTTGCTCGCTTCTGCCCGGCTTGGTACTCTGGCTTTCTCATTCCCTAAAACTATTCCTAATGATTTCAGGCTGGCTGCTGAAAGTGTCGTTAGAACCCAACAAACAAACAAGTAAAGGTTGAAAAGAGGACGTAAGTATGTTTACCTGAAAGAAAATGTAGCCATGCTACTTGCAACATCCTATTCATTTATTATTATTGTTTAAGGTCACATATTTATGCACAATGGCTAATCATGACCGTGACAGTTTCACGGGTGGAGGAAGCCGGAGTACCCGGAGAGAACCACAGAGCAACGACGAGCAGCTGCCAGCTCCCCAGCATCGTAACTCCGCACTGCAGCACAGGCAGGGTTAGATTGGTTGAAGACATGCATACCATCGACGTACAGTACGCCTTAGTACACGGCGTCATCGTGCCCCCACATGGGCAATGGGGGTGAAGTGTCTTGCCCAAGGACACAACGCGGTTGCCGCAGGTGGGATTCGAACCGAGGACCTCTCGGCTTGCAGCCTGCACCTCTACCTACTGAGCCACCGCGCCCCCGAAACATCCTATTAATATTTGGTGATTGAATCATCTATGCAAACCAACGTTTCCCTCTCTCCCGCATCCTGAAGGGGTGCTAATTTGACTGCTGAACAACAAAGCAGTCTTATTATTTGTAAACGATATCAAAAAAACTATCAGTATTCGGTGAAGAATTTGCAAGCGCTGGAAAAATGGGTCTTTCCTGGCTGTGGACTTATTAACTAATGATATTTTTTAAAAACTTATGACAGAAAAGCTTAATCTTCTTTGATTGACAATCCAAGGGTGTGGCCAGAGAGGGTCATGGGAGCCGTACGACCCCCCTCCCCCCACCCAATCCCAAAGGTCCGCGGCCGATATTCTCCACAGCAATCTAATACGTGCCTACATTGAATTTGATGCACTTTCACTCAACTTGAAATCTTTGTTCACTGCTGATATCAAATATTGAAGATTTGTTTCCATGGGAACAAGCCCCCCCCCCCCCCCCCCCCCCCCCCCACGGACCACCACCGATGGCCTCTGACCGAGTTTTCAGTCTTTTTAGTTACCAGACATTCTCATCCTTGAGTTGTATTGTGGGCGACCCCCCCCCCCCCCCCCCTGTAACAACCAGTAGTGTAATAATCAACCAGTAGTGTAATATTAACCAGTTGTGTAATACAAATTAACCAGTAGTGTAATAATCAACCAGTAGTGTAATACAAATCAACCAGTAGTGTAATATTGAAGATTTGTTTCCATGGGAACAAGCCACCCCCACCCCCTGCCCCCACGGACCACCACCGATGGCTAAAGGTCAAGTTGGAGGAGACTATGGGAGGGGAACATCCCCTCCCATAATCTCCTCCAACTTGACCTTTGGCCAAGGCTTGGCCTCTGGTCGAGTTTTCAGTCTTTTCAGTTGCCAGACATTCTCATCCTTGAGTTGCATTGTGGGCGACCCCCCTGTAACAACCAGTAGTGTAATAATCAACCAGTAGTGTAATATTAACCAGTAGTGTAATAAAAATTAACCAGTAGTGTAATAATCAACCAGTAGTGTAATACAAATCAACCAGTAGTGTAATAACTAGTAGTGTAATAAACATAACCAGTAGTGTAATAAGCATCCATGAAAACCAACAATTTTTCAACAAAATTTGATCATTTTTTGGGGTGGCTCAAATCACAGTTTGGGTACATCTTATCGATTTTTAATCATTTTATCGTACGTTTTGCAGGTCAAACATCATTTCGTGGGTTCAATACGGCGAGGAAAGAGATTTTTATGATTTTTATGTGATGTGCGTATTTTCTGGTGTTTAATGTCACTTTCTGCATTTGTGGCTTTATGTAAATGCAAAGTTGGCCAATTATTTATGATAAGGTTGTGCTTTTGAGAGACTTCTTACCCCAGGCATAAGTTGTCAGGTTCCATGATAACAGAATAAATTGTCAAGGTAACTTACAGGTGCTGAAGTATGATATTCAAGGACGGGTCTCCTGCGTGTTGTCTTCAATTATAATATTTAATACGGCCCTGGCGGATCACTAAAGGTCCCCCCACCCCCACCCCCACCCCCATCTCCCGCTTTACGCGTCTAACTCTACGGGCGAGGGGATCTTATTGTTGACATTATACGATTTTTAGTTAACTTTTACCCGGTGTAAAGGAACATCCATCTCATTGGCTGCTACAGAAGTGTGAACTAGTACTAATAGTGGTGGGTGTACTAAGCCTAGTAGTAGTAGTGGTAGTTGTAGCAGTGGTAGTACTACAACTACTGGTAGTAGTTGTACTAGTACTTTTAATGATACCTGTATGAGTAGTGCAAGTGTACTAGTGCTGATAGCTGTCCTAGTACTAGTACCGACAGTGGTACTAGTGCTAGCACTGATAGGCGTAGTGGTACTAGTACTAGTAGCGATAAGTGTACTAGCACTACTACTATTGTTAGTAGTACTAGTACTGTTAGTGGTACTAGTACTAGTAATGATAGGTATACTAGTATTAGTACTACTGTTAGTGGTACTAGTACTGGTAGTGTAACTAGTACTACTGCTATTAGTAGTATTTGTAATAAAACTACTACTGTAGTGGTAATGCCACTAGTACTACTACTAGCACTGGTAGTGTAACTAGTACTACTGTTATTAGTAGTAGTTGCAATAGCACTACTACTGTAGTGGTAATGGCACTAGTACTACTACTAGCACCGGTAGTGTAACTAGTACTACTGCTATTAGTAGTAGTTGTAATAGAACTACTACTGTAGTGGTAATGGCGCTAGTACTACTACTAGCACTGGTAGTGTAACTAGTACTACTGCTATTAGTAGTAGTTGTAATAGAACTACTACTGGTAGCGGTAGTTGTACTAGTACTAGTAATGATAGGTATACTAGTATTAATACTACTGTTAGTGGCACTAGTACTGGTAGTGTAACTAGTACTACTGCTATTAGTAGTATTTGTAATAAAACTACTACTGTAGTGGTAATGCCACTAGTACTACTACTA